>NMUG010001692.1:0-17319 GCA_002855965.1 Monotropa hypopitys | reverse complement strand
GAAATAAAATGTATTTACATTGACATGGTATATTTGATAAAGAAAAACAGCAGGTATGTGCTCAAAAGAAAGCTCCAGATTGTTGCAAAATTAAAATCAAATTGATGTCCATCAGTTCCCATGCGAGGCAAAATAATGCTGGGATACGTTAGCCTGGGTACTTCCACTAATTACTTTGACAGGGTCCAGAAATTAGTTCCAATGGGATATGGACATTTCTTTTTCAAGGAAATAAAAGTAAAATTCAAATTGTCATAGTGAGATTGCTTGTATAAATTTACTGAAATAAAGAATCACTTGTGCTTCCTTTGATAGAGGGAATAACCTACAAATGCAGACATCAAAAATGTCCATAGCACCTGCAAACAAACAATCAAATGACGAACACTGTAGTTAAATATTGATAATTTTTTAAAATACAATAAACAGAGATCAAAGTGAAACTAGAAAGTACGGTATTAATTGTATGCCACCGTTCGAGTCTCTTGATCCTTGACTGCATATCTTCAATCACCCCTTCCAATGGAGAAGCTTCCCTACTTGGTGAGGACTCTGAAGCTGAACTGCTTCCCTGTTTCTCCATGACAATATTACACTGGAGAATGAGAAAAATGCAAAAGATACGGTAAAAGTAAAACTCATGCTTCATATTTTTGCCCTTTTATAAATGGAAACATAAGAGCACGTTTTACAGGTTCTGAAGGTCGAGAATGTTTGGGAATTCTATGATGCCATTTTGCATTTATCAAATAGTCTATTTTGCATGCCAGCTATTGTACCTGAGATTGTATAAGTTCCACAAGTTCCTGCAATCTTGCAGCTTGCTGAGTATGAATCCCACTGGAACTCCTTTCTAGTACTGGTAATCTTTCCAGTATTATTTGAAGGTAACTCTGACATGACAGCATAAGGGTCAGCCATCAATTCCGGCTCCATTTGGATGCTAAATCACATGCAAGTGGAATTTATGCATATAAAGGCAAAGACACCTTAGTAGTATAAGAACCATCGAGCTTAAGTGTTGAACCAGCAGAAGCCACAGCCTCTTTGTTAACCCCTTTAATTTGTACGTAAGGATTTGAGACATCTTGTATATGATCAACTTCAACCAGAATCTGGAAAGACAACAATTTCTTAGTTTAATCGGCATGGCCAAACCTAAAAAACAAACCAAAATATCAATTACGAAAAGGTCAGGAAAATCAGATATGGAATGGATGTCATCAAGCAACAGTGGTAATGATTACACAAAAATGCAAAGAGCAATCAATGCCTCAGAATCAAAATAATTTGTAGCAACCAGATCGTGTAAATTCTTCGACCGACCAGAATATGAAAGAAATTTACAATAAATATAACGAATGTGTACAAAAGCTCATCTCACACGAAAGGATGGACTTGAAAACTAACTAAAAGATATGCCGTTAAAATAACAGCACCTTTCCATCTTGGTAGATATATGCCGAAGCTTCAATGTAAGCCACAGCTTTATACCTGAAATGGAGATGACGTAAACATACCATGCCAAGTATCAAAATTACATTCAAGCTATCAACATATGATGCATAGAAAGGAAGAAAGAAAATTGAAGAGGCAATAAAGGCTTGCCAAAACGGTATAGAAAAATATTGCATGTAGCATGAATAATCCAAAAGCACATTTTAAGGGGTTATAACTTACACGGGTTTGAAATTTAAAAAGCAGTGAAGCAAGCAAACTAGAATTAGATAATTTCTCTAACCAAACGTAACAACTTTACATGAAATGCCACCCACTATGGCCAACATGACCTCTCCGTTGGAAAACCCAATGTATTGCTGCCAATGTACTTGGCACCAATTAAAATACATATCGCCTATATCCGTAGAAAAGACCCGCTATTTGGAGAAAAATATGCCTGCTGCACAAGTGCTTGCTCCATGTACTACCGTGAAATCTAATCTTCAGGTACTGGACCTTACCTCACTTTGCCATCTTTCGTAGAATAACATGTACCCCTTCTATGTAGCAGACTATTGTCAATTGATTAAGATATATGTTGGACAAACTTGCTAGAACCTTTCAGGCTAGTTTTACACCACTAAACCTTTCATAATATTATCGCTTGCCACGCCATGACATGTTGAGGGAAAAGAAAGGTAAGTGATGGTCTTCAAAATTTGCTCTGAGAAAGCTTATGTCAGAGTTTCCTGGCAATTTCTTTACGATGGTCTTGTTTTTTTTTTAATTTGACAAGGACTGGATTGACTGTGTTGTAGGGTAAAACGAAAAGAGAGAAAAGTGTATAGGGTGTTTTTTAACCCTATACACATGAGTACTTTATTTATATTGATGTAGACCACATTAAAATAGACAATTAGGCGATGTCGGACTAGACATTCTATCACTCCCCCTCAAGCTGGAGTGTAGATATCACATAATCTCATCTCGTTACATAGGAACTCTAAACATGGTTTAAACAGCGATTTAGTAAAGATATCTGTTAATTGAGCTCCTGTAGACAGGAAGGGAGTAACCAATACCCCACTATCTATTTTCTCTCAGACAATGTGACAATCCACTTCGATGTGTTTGGTTCTCTCGTGGAATACTGAATTTGAAGTGATATGTATAATTGCTTGATTATCACAATACATAGAAATAAGTAAATGCATCCGAAATCCTAGCTCCTCAAGAAATGATCTCAGCCAAACAACTTCACATATAGTAAGAGCCATAGCTCAGCCAAACAACTACCCGCACACATGATCCTGACTCAAACGTGAAGAGGTAAACAAATGACTGATAACATAGCAATGACTATAAAACAAAGTGCACCTATGGCATAAACAAAGGAGGAATCAAAGGGAATAATTGATGTACCAACAAGGGAGACCAGAACATCCAAAATCTCAAGATCATTCTCTACTACTTTTAATGCTCCCTAGAACATCATATTCCAGTTATTTTATAGAATATCCGGACTTACACATACAAAAAAGGCATTGGGAAATTAACATTGCGACGTTCAAGAGATTATTACAGGATTTTACGGACATGCTGAAGAAATTGCTGAAGCTTATACTTCGTTATCTCCCAGAACAGCAACAAACTTTAGACAACTTAAGTGGGTTTTTGAAGCTGTATGTAAACTAACGCTCAATACCGATGGGAGCTCAAAGGGCAACCAAGGACCATAAGGCTTTGGTGGAGTGCTTCGTTATGAAAAATAACTATGGACTAATTGTACCACTGCAGCCTTCCTAATAGTTCAAGTCTGGAAGAGGAAATTTGAGGAAACCTTGTAGAGCTGACTGCTGTAATGCAACAGGGACAAAGTAAGGGAAGTCACTGAGACTTGCTAAAGATGGGGCTCCAACAGACTTCTCCTACAAAACATACTAGATTACTTCCGTACTTCATGAGGAGATGCAGATGTACGATACGTGATACGTCATACCCTTCGGGAAGGTGTTAAGTTGGCGGACAAGCTGGTGAATTTAGGTGGTGTATGCCAAAATAAGGAAAGATACCTAGTAAATACAAGACAATTCCCTCAGAAAAATGTTGAGCGGCCCAAAAGTTATACTTTACACATCATAAAATGAGAAACCACATTTGACTTGTTCAAAGATCTTTCCAGAATTTCAAATGTCACAAGACTCGCAACCCGCAAGAGAAACTTGTCCTAGCATTTATGAAAAGAACATGCCAATAATGGGTCTTTTGTTCGAGTCTGAGCACAACCACTTTGCGTATTATTACCAAAGGTTGGGTTTGTTCTCGCCATTTTCCCTTCCTATACACCCATTAATGGGTACCAACTGAGCGTTGATTTTAACATGCGAACATAATAAAATTCAAGTCTCGTGTGGGGGTTATGATTTAAAATACAGGAAGATACCCAGAAAAAATAACATAATAAACAAAAACAATGAAATCAGCCCTCAAAGTTACACAATGCGGCTTACCCGAGATTAAGGAGGCCAGCAACCGTACAAATGCTGATATCAAAATCCACTTTCGGTTGAATAATAAAATTTCCTTCTCTTATGGGCTGCAAAACAAATTTCAACAAAAAATGTGCACCAATTTTATTTTAAAACAAAAAAAATTCCCAAAATAAAATAAGTCACAAACCTCCCGTATCAGCAAAGCAAATCTTCCCTCACATATTCTAACTCTTATGCAGTCACTTTCAGCTAACTGGCCATTAGAAGGTATTCCAGGAAGCTTGAAGTATAAATCAATAAAATTCTGAACAGAACTGAATATCTTCGCAGGATCAAGGATTCTTAAAATTTCTTGATACGCCACCTGTTACTGAAGTAATCAGAAAAGTATGTCGAGGAAAAACTAATTTACATCAGTTACTGACGGAAACACTACAAAATAGACTTACCTGCGTGTTACTCTTCAACACGAACAACGAGCTCTCAGGGGAAAGAACAGGATCAAAGTCATTACGAATTTTGAGCTGAAACAACAAACAAAACAGTTTCCACACTTGTCTCCAAATTGCAATAAAAATTACCAAATAGAACAAGAGGGCAACAGTGTTACTTCCAAGAGAAAATTCTAAATAAAGAAAATTGTAATGGCAGCACGATTAAAGCTGCATGCTGTGTGATATGAAACTATCTACCACAAACTGTTATTGTTTGTAATCACTGGTTTTTAATGCTGTCACAATACTTAAATTATGCTGTTCCAAATCTCACAAACTAAACTAAACCAACCTAATCCTTGTTGGAAAATGTAAGTCTGGAAAAATATTCGGAATTTATCTTATGATGACCAGAAAATTAAAGCAGATCCGACTCAAAAAAAAAAAGTTCAAGCTGGTAAATATCTGAAGCCCATGGGAAATTGTAGGATATTACTTGGAATAACACGGGAGACTAATTTCTTTTGTAGATAAATAAAGAATACAAAACAATACATGATGCAACAATTAAGCTTCGAAGGGTTTTCTACTAACATGTGCATGAACAAGATGTGGTTCAATGTGCTGCTGGAACATTGGAAACACCGTCGTCATAACTTCATTTTGGGACATAAAGCACCCAACTCTACTTTTGTCCCTTTGAACTCGAGAAATAAGATGTGAATGAACACCTCCAACCTGTTTTCAAAAAGCAGTTACCTCATATCAAGTATTTCTACTTATCCAAAAGCAACTGACAAAGATAAAGGGAAACAAAAAAGTTCCTTTTTTTTTTTTGATCAGCAAGGAAATAAGAAAATTAATCACAACAGGGTGCAAAGTTTTTATGAATAAAGTGGACTTCATCCTTACAACAGCAATCCACAAGTCCAGTGATTTTCTGATATCAGGGTGCAAAGCATAAACCCCTTCAAAAATGACCTGGTCAAGTTTAATAGAGAAAGTACTTAGCATGTATGAGCTGAAAATTATGAGCAGTATAATACAATGACTTATCCTCTCATCTACGGTCTTGTCATCACTTTACAACTACATCAAGAGGATTTGGCACACACATATTGAGCTTAGCTGGCACACTGGTGAAATCCCTTACAATATCCTCTTTGCATAAATTTTATATTGTTAACCATTAATTCATTTAAAAAACGCTTAAGCCGTTAATGAGAGGGAATTTTTATTATTCCAAAACACTTGTAGCTGACATTTGCATATGTAAAGTCATGAGGAGCAAGGTTGATGATTTCATAATGTACCACTCCACAATCCTCAGAAGCTTCAAGTTCTTTGAACCCACTCCTCGTTCCAGTCTCCAGATCAAATAAAGGCACTTTTGTTCTTCGAAAGTTCCTTATGTCATGAATATTCTGCAAATGCACAAGAGATTGTAACAGACCATCTTTTCTGCTCCTTTTTATTTTTTCTTTGAGGTCAGGAAGGGTGACAAACAACAAATATGGCTTCCCAATCAAAAAACATATGGATGCATTTACTGTCCAATAGCACTCCATTGCTAAATTCAAAACCATATACTTGCATCATTACCCACTTTGAGCCTTTAAAATTGGTTTTAACAATGTCACAGAATGGGGCAAAATTAACATAACTCATGTAGTCCCTAATCATTGAGGATATGGGCGGAGGAAATATTGGGGTCAGACCTAATCTTTGGCATGCACAAAGTGTCTGCTCTCATAAACCACAAAAACAGTGGTCCTCTTATACCGCCAAAAAATGAGGAGCTAAAGGGATATTTTGTTGCGGAATCATGTCCCCAAATCAAAGCCAAAAGGCATCAGAGAGGGTAGATCCAGATACTCAAATCACTTTATGTGCACATTACCATGTTGTTTTCATTTAGCACATTATCATGACAAATTAAAAAGGGTGACTCGGTGCACAAAGCTCCCGCATGTGCGAGATCTAAAAAAGGAATGATGTGCGCATCCTTACCACTGCAAGCAGAGAGACTATTTCCGTGAATCGAACATGTCACCTACAGGACACAATAGGATAGCTTTACCACTACACCGGATCCTCCCTTCTATTATCATGACTAAAGTTAGCTGCGAAAAAATCTAAAACCAGGAAAGGGTAATTCAACAAGAAGGTACCCTGTATAGAGTTACCAAACATGTTGAAGGAAAGTGAAAACAAAGGCCATTCAGATTTATCTGACGTCTTAGTAGATACTCGATTCACAAACACTGAGGTACATTCAGTATTAGATACTCAATTTATAACAAAATCATCACATGGACACCAAAAAGGTCATTCAGATTTAAAAAGAGGGGGAGAAGAATTTCTAATTAATAATTCAGTAATATCCATCAAAAGCATGATTTTTCACCGTTGAACAGGTTCGAACTTTCAACTCCAAAAAATTTGTCAAATCCATCAATTACAATTTTGGTCTCAACATAATTATCTGACGTCTTAGTAGAAACAAAAAGAACCCTTTTATTAACCAATCCTTCATTCTAGCCACGAAAAATAAAAAAACGTCAATTTGGAAAACGAGACATGAATTGTACCAAAGAAAATAGCAATAAGCAGCAGGACTTCGAACTAAATAAAACTTTAAAGAAGAAGCAATCAAGAGCTGATTTGCAAGAAAAAACAGAGAGGTAACGGTCTTCTTATACGTATTGGGAGTATTGAATTATATCGGCTAAAAAATCCACCACGATAGAAAGGAGGAACAGTAAGGAAGCGAATTGGAAGAATGTGGAAATAAATGAACAGGTAAGAATAAGTCTACAAATATTGACTTGTTTAAGGACTGATATGTTTCGGAAGATGTCTTATAAATCTAAATGTATTTCCATATAAACACAAGTGTTGAAGTTGACCAACATCAATATGGCACCAGCTACAGCTTTGTTTCAAGAATCAATACAATAGTACAATGGATAAAACTAAATTTCCTTGCATACCAATAAACTAATAAATTATTCCATTATGCACGTGGGACTGATAACAAAACCTTTGGAGTAACTGCTACTTATTTTAAAGCTCCACAAAATGAATATGAGCAAAGAAACATTTAGTGAACTAAGCACAATTTTGTTCATTGACCGTTGCATCTAGAAGAGTAGGTTGAACAATCCACCCCATTTAGTCAATGAAAATATGCTAAAGCTGTTATTTCATCAAATTTCTGATAGGTTTATTGGTTTAGCACTTTTCATATTACCATAAAAGTGACAATGTTCAGAAAACTAAACAACAAAAATGTTATAAAAGAACATATAGTGCCTTACCTTTGAAAGCAATGCTAGATCAAGAGAGCTAAACTCATCATACTTAAAGTCCTTCACTTGCTCGGATTTATAATAACTTTCAAGGGAAACAACTTCACAACCAACAATATTTGCCATTTTACGAGCCAAACTGGTTTTCCCAGACCCACTCGGACCTCCTATAACAACAAAAGAGAAGAAGATATGAGTGACTGTACAAGCTCAAACAATGGAATCGTTATTGTGCACATTTTGAGCTTTGCAGCCCACCCATATTTGATGAATAGTAATTAATGAATTAGAAAACACGTTATGAGAACACTAAGGCATTGTTTGGAACTCATTCTACTTTTAGTTTTATGTTTTTACTTTCATTTTTTTCAAAATTTAGAAAGTAAAAGTTTGTTTGGTTATCTACTTTCACTTTCAAATTATTATACATCAACCTTCAAATTCGTTTTTTGTCGATGCTACATAAATTATATTTCAAGGCCTCCGTGTTCTGTTTTCTGTTTTCAAAAAAATGAAAGTAGAAAAAGTGAGGCTCTGTTTGGTAACATTTTTATATTTTGTTTTAAAATTTTTTGAAAACAATTTAGATAAACATTGTGTCAGCGTTTTTTACAACTGGTAACCGTTTTAAAGAATTTCCGAAAATTCTGAAAACTAAAAAAACAATTTTTACTTATTTCGTAAACAATTTTCATAACCACCACAACTCCACCACAACCACTACCACCACTCCACAACCACCTCCACCACTCCACCACAACCACCACCGCCAATCCACCACAACCACCGCCAATCCACCATCACAACCACAACCACTGTCACTCCACCAACGCCGTCACTCCACCACTCCACCACTGTCACTCCACCAACGTCGTCACTCCACCACTCCACCACCGCCGCCACCAATCCACCACTACCACTGCCACCACACTCCACCACCGTCGTCGTCGCCACCAGCATCACTCCACCACCCCCACTCCACCAACTGATAACAAACATGTTCTATCTTATTTTTGTTTCCGGTATTTTCACAACAGGTTGACACCAAACATGTTTATGATTTTTGTTTACATCTATAAAAACAAAAACAAGTTTTCAGTTTTTTGGAAACTAAAAACTAAAAATTGTAAACTTTACCAACAGAGCCTGAGCTTTCTGTTTTATGTTTTCTGTTTTCAAAAAAAAAAAAGAGAAAACAGAAGAAGTTCCAAACATAGCCTAAGTATGCAAACTAAAATGTAAAGTGAATAGTAATATGAAAAAATAGGGCCACAAGTCAACTCACACCACACCAGCACGTGACTAACATAGAAATGCTGTTTAGAATTAAAGAATCAAATTGTCCAATCATGACCTACAAAAGGCTAGGGATTTACCAAATATACCACCTAGTCACTCATTAATGGGTACTAATTGGATCAACTTTTTATAAAAATGAAAAGAAAAGGTGCACTTTTCATGGCAGTAATGATATAATTAAGGAGGTGCACTTTTCATGGCAGTAATGATATAATTAAGGATGGCAATTTCACCCGAGACTGACAAATACCCAAACTGATTTGTCCCTACGGAAGCAGTTTTTTCTAAACTTTCTCTACCAGTGGGGCAGTTTTGCCATTAAATCGAAATACCCATATGGTTTCGGTTTGCGTTTGGTACAAGGATATAGCCACATCGAACCTGAACTTAATTTGAAATTGAACCGATCTCTGAACATTAAAAAACACGTGCACGATATGGGCCACCTTAAACAAATGTGGACAACCCCCACACGCAGGTCAAAGCATAAAATATATAGTGCATTTTATAATATTTGAAATAAAACTAACTAGATAGTACTAAACCCTAAACTACATCAGTTCCCCCGTCTGGGAAGACTAGACTCCGTCCAGAAAGTCTCTGATAATCGCTCGAATAAGTCCTCTCGGCATTGTCTCAACTCGGTATCGTCAATCCAAGAACAATGTGTCAATGGTGTATCTCTCCAAGGAACCAAGTATCTCTTGTGCACACCACCATGCGTCTTTGTCATCCTAATGTCAACATCCACAATGTACTCCTTTGTAGGTCTAGAATCATCAGCAAATGGTAGAGTAGCAATGTCTACAGACTCGGGTGTTTATCCATGAAACAAAGAGGATTTCAACAGCGTTGAAGATTGGTGAAGTAGGAACGTCGTCGGGAAGATCCAAAAGATAGGCATATGTACCTAACCTCTTAAGAATGTGAAATGAACCAAACTTCCTTTGACTCAATTTACCATAAGAACCTGCTGGAAATCTTTCCTGCCTAATGTAAACCATAACGAAATCGTCCACTGCAAAATTTTGTTCCCTATGATGCTCGTCTTCTGCCTCCTTATACCTAGCATGGGAAGCTTGAAGCTTCCCAACTACATCTCTTTGCACCTCTCGTATATGCTCAATAATATCATCAGCCTCAGCACTACAGTAGCTATGGTAAGTGTTGTTTGTAATCATTTATTATTTGATCAATTACCGTAATTAGGAAAGGAATAATCTTAAGAACATATTAGGAAGAATGCATAATTAGAGATTTGATTAGGATCTGATTTGATTTTGATGACCTTCTGATTTGTTTTTCTTATTTATGTTGTAATTCAGTCTATAAATTGTAACCTCCAGAGAGAGAAGAATAGGGGTGCTAAACGTGTCGTGTCGCGGTGGCCTAGTCTATTTATTCTTGTGATGTGTCATGACCGTGCCGTGCCTCTGTGGCCCATTTACTTAATCGTATTGCGTCGTGCTTTTATGAAGCGTGTCGTGCTTTTTTAAAGCGTGTCATATAGGCTCATTTATTTTATCGTGTCGTGCCCGTGTCGTGCTTTTAAAAATCGTGATGTGATGTATCGGCATTTATTTAATCGTGTCATGTCGTGTCGTGCCTTTTTATTTACTTTAGCATGTCGTGCCATGTCGTGCTTTTTCAAATTGTGTCGTGACGTGTCAGGACTTTACTTAATCGTGTCGCACTGTGCTTTTCTATTTACTTTATCATGACATTACAACCCATTTAATGGTGTTGTGCTAGCTCATTTAGTCATGTCGTGCCAACTCATTTATAAATCGTGACATTAGTAATATATTATTAAATAAACAGGACAACACGACACAAATAATTTTTAAATTTGAAAAAAAATAACTTAAAATGTATACTCTTTTGGCAAATATAATTTAACCTAGGTTGGGTTATATATATACTCTTAGTTAGGGTATATAAAATAAGTATATTTTAAGTATACAATAAGTATATAAGTATAATTACCGTATATTAAGTATAAATGCTTATAATTTGTATTCGATCAAACACCTACGTCAATCTTATTAAGCTAATTTTTTACGAGGTCGTTTAATTTCTAATTCTAAGTGTAAAGAGTAGATCAGATCATTTGTGTCTGACCCTCAATAACGCATAAACGGATCTCGTCAAATAAATATCATTCTAATGATGCATCTGTGTTCCGATGAATGGACTTCAGAAGTCCGGTTAATTCAAAAATTTACAATAATAGTTAAAATAGTGAACAAAATAAATTGAACGGTTTCGATCGTTGTAGTAGTCTTTGAGTCATATTGTTACTGTATAATAGTCTATAGATCAATATCTAGGTTCATACTTAAGTAAGTACGTTGTATAGATTTCAAAGGTAGCAATCGACTTAATTTTTGTAGACTCAATCAAAACTGCTTGGATTGAATACCTTATCGATTCAATCATTACTTTTTAAATCGATGGCAATAAGATGTCAAAAAACACATAATTGGAGCACATTTAATAATTTTAGAGGCAAAATCACACGTTCTACAACTCGAGTGCCATCATTTTTCATTTTTTTTTAATTAAAACCATCTATATTTTACATAACAGATATTAGAGAATTAATGTCAATAATGAAGAAAATCCTTATTCGATACATACTTGATCGGTCGTAAAATAGTTCTCTAGTGAACCATGTACGTCCACATGAATGTGGGGCTTCCAAAGTCCGATTGATTCAAAAATTTACGATAATAATTAAAACAATGAACAAAATAAATTGAACGGTTTTGATCGTCGTGGTAGTGTGGGGTCATATTGTTACTGTATAATAGTCTATAGATCAATATCTAGGTTCATACTTAAGTAAGCACGTTGTATAGATTTCAAATGTAGCTACCGACTTAATTTTTTAAAGATTCACTCTAAACCGTTAGGATTTAATGTTTTATCAATTCAATCATTAATTTTTAAATCGGTGGCAAACGGACATCGAAAGTCACATAATCGGAACACATTCGGTAATTTTAGAGGCAAAAATTATACGGTCCACAACTCCAGTGCCGTCATTTTTTATTTTTAAAAAAATTGGAACCGCCTATATTTTACGTAACAGATATTAGAGAATTAATATCAAGAATGAACAAAATCATTGTCCGATACATACTTCATCGGTCGTAAAATAGTTCTTTAGTGATCGATGTAAGTCTACATGAATGAGGGGCTTCCAAAGTCCGATTAATTCAAAATTTTACGATAACAATTAAAATAGTGAACAAAATAAATTTAATGGTTTCGATCATCGTGATAGTATTGGGGTCATATTGTTACTATATAATAGCATATAGATCAATATCTACGTTCATACTTAGATAAGTACGTTGTATAGATTTCAAAGGTAGCAATCGGATTAATTTTTAAAAACTCAATCTAAACCGTTAGGATTGAATGTCTTATCGATTTAATCATTACTTTTTGAATCGGTGACAAGCGGATGTCTAAAACCACATAATCGGAGCACATTTAGTAATTTTAGAGACAATCACACATTCCACAACTTGAGCGCCATCATTTTTTTATTTTTTTAAAATGGGAACCGTCTATATTTTACGTAACAGATATTATAGAATTAATGTCAAGAATGAATAAAATCACTGTTCGGTACATACTTGATCGGTCGCAAAATAATTCTCTAGTAATCCATGTACGTCCGATTGATCCAAAAATTTACGATAATGATTAAAACAATGAATAAAATAAATTGAACGGTTTTGATCGTCGTGGTAGTGTTAAGGTCATAGTGTTACTGTATAATAGTCTATAGATCAATATCTAGTGTCATACTTAATTAAGCACGTTGTATAGATTTCAAATGTAGATATCGATTTAATTTTTTAAAGACTCAATAGGATTGAATGTTTTATCGATTCAATCATTAATTTTTAAATCGGTGGCAAACGGATGTCGAAAGTCACATAATCGGAGCACATTCGGTAATTTTAGAGGCAAAAATTACACGGTCCACAACTCCAGTGCCGTCATTTTTTTATTTTAAAAAAATGGAACCGTCTACATTTTACGTAACAGATATTAGAGAATTAATATCAAGAATGAACAAAATCACTGTCCGATACATACTTGATCGGTCGTAAAATAGTTCTTTAGTGATCGATGTAGGTACACATGAATGAGGGGCTTCCAAAGTCCGATTAATCCAAAATTTTACGATAATGATTAAAATAGTGAACAAAATAAATTAACTGGTTTCGATCGTCGTGATAGTGTTGGGGTCATATTGTTACTATATAATAGTCTATAGATAATATCTAGGTTCATACTTAGGTAAGTACGTTGCATAGATGTCAAATGTAGCTATCGATTTAATTTTTTAAAGACTCAATCTAAACCGTTAGGATTGAATGTCTTATCGAGAAAAGAAAAATGGGGCTTGAAGAGGTGGAAACATGTTGATAATACAAACACCTAATATTATTCATTATAATAGCATATGACACATTAACATATCTATTAAATGTTACTAGTTTTACGCACTTGGAGACCCGGGTCTTTCTTCCGCAAGTCATTTACTGCTACACGTTTATTTAGAGGTTAAACTATAGTCACTATACACTTCCTTTGACATCGAAATAGCACAAGTGTACCAGTGCTGCCAAAAGCTTGCTTGGGAAAGGGTAGAGAGAGTCAAGAACATCTTACCAATTCCAACAATAACCGGAAGACCTTTATTTTCCAACACAGCCTGAAATGAAAAGCATAGCCAATGAAGTCTAAATCTTACTAAAACTCAAACCCTCATACACTTGAAGTTTCAAGTTGAAAACATTTTAAAACGTTTCTAGAGAACCTTCCTCCCCCCCACACACACACACCCACACACCCACCACCACCACCACCACACACCCAAAACAAATGTTTCTAGAGAACCTCACCTGTATTGCTTGAACAGCAAGAAGTAATCCCCTGTCCAAGTCATATGAATCAGGCATTGGAGCCAGGTGCAGGGTATCCCTGAAAGAAGGGTCTGATTTTTGTTTCATGGAATGAATTGACATTAACAAAGAAAAGAAGAAGAAAATTGATAATATGCCCAAGGCAGTGTTAAGTCACTTGACAGTAACAATGATACTGGTCAGTTAAGTTCATATTTTCAACTGATTAAAATGACATACCAATGACAGAGCCCTTAGCAAGTGGAGGATCTGGAGAGATGAAATGCCAAGTTGCTATTACAGGTTCCATTTTGGATTTTGTTGGGGATCGAGTCCATGGCTGAGATAAATCTTCAAGACGGTTAACAAGGTTTGGAGTAATTCGAAGAGGCTTTGGTGCAGCAATCAACTGTTCTTGATGACTGGTTGAAGAAGCATTCGTCAAAAGTGGTGGTGTGTTGATGCGTGGTACGCCTGGAAGTCAGATGGATTAATTGAAATCAAAAATAACTGACATGTAAGACAGAAACCATATAACTGCAAAGAATTCAGAATGCGTGAGAAACAATAGTAAATGCCATTTTCCCAACCTTTTGTTTCGAGAATCATTTCAAGGTATGATTTAGTGATCCATGGTCCACATATACCCATCCTTGAGGCCTCTGCTCCAACCGTCTACACCAAAGAAAAAGAATCAAGAAAAAGAAAAAGTTAGGACCCAATATCTTTCCTGATACAAGGAAAAATTGACTAAATGTTGGCATTCCTGAAACAAAAAAGAAAGAATATGTTCCATTAACGCCCGTACTAAATCGTTAACAATTGAAATCCTATTGCATACGATAATACACTAATAATTTCACATGAGGAATAAACTTGTTCATGAGCAAGAAGCTTTACTTCTAATTTCTAACACTTGCAGATATAGCACAGACAGACAAACATATTTGCGGTATTGTAGCAAAGGGACAACAGTAAACCTGAAGGAATAAAAGTTAAAATGGAAGGCATTATATGTTGGAAATTAATTGGGTGTGAATGGTTGGCTTGGAGGGTCCCAAGGGGCAACCAGCCACCATTGGGAAGCCCAATCCGAATTTAGGGAGAGGGAATCCATCATCCTTGTTTTAGGGGAATATTCTCCAACACCTTTTCCTCAATTTATGGTAGGCTGCCCTCTTCCTAAAGCATTGCCTATCTATATATTCACCTGTTGTGAAGGAGTTCAAGTATCAGGAAAAATAAAACAAGTCATCTTCATTCCATAATTTTCGTTCTTGAGAGAGGGAGAGCTCAGCACAGAAGAAGTTCGCCAAGGCTACTCTTGTGGTATTCCAAGAGTAGTGGTCCACGGCCGACTTATCCTGGGAGACAGACGCTGACGACACCTCAACACCCCCGGAGGCGGCGAATCTATTTTAAGGACAGAGCAGTGCTCGATTCGATTTGCATTTTCATTTTCATATTTCATTTCTGTAATTTATTTGTATTTTGATTATCAATGAAATTGTTCTTTGGATATCGATCGCATATATTTTTACCTACATTATAATCTACAATGACTACTACCGAAACTTTTTGGACAATGATGAATTTTCTAGAGGCCATAGTCAACTTGAACCACTTCTCATACAAGAGTTTCGAGTTTCCCAACACGGTATACCTCCTTACCCCAGCCCTCGTGCCGAATCCTTTTATCTCTCTGCCACCTCCAAGAAGTAAACAAAAAAATCCCGTGAAGGTAAATGTACAAGGAATCATATGATCCATCCTACCAATACTTGCAAATGACAAAACAAATACAGATAAATTCATAGAAGAAAGGCAATGCGTGCAGCACCATACATGCCGACAAAAGCATCAGAACAATCCAACCGTTTATCTTCTACCATGTCTGTAAGAAGAACGATCACTCTTGGGGTTCTAAATAACAGTATCCAACACCAAATAATAATAAATGCTTCTAGCAAGGCAACCACTCATACTTTCCTATTTGTGCCCCTCAGCACAATGTATGTCTCGCCCAGAGAATCAATTGTTTCCAGGGACAATGAAACATTGCCACTGGTAACTGATGTAGATGCCCGTTTATAACTGACTACAACATTGTAACCCAAAGCGAGTAATCCACCGAGGGTCATCCGCCCAACCTGTACCAGTTGTAAAAGGAAAAGAAGAATGAGAAGAGAATCCAAAGTCAACAAGCACAACACATGCAATAAACAGTGTAATAAATTTGAAGAAAAGAGGTGTTTAAATAATGGTGGATTTTACATCTTTGCTGGAGAGGAGCTTATTCTTTATATATATCTATCACTACTTAGGTGATACATTGTCGGTGTTAACCTGGGATGAAATAGTCAGTAAAGTCTCACCTCAAACTCAGCTTTGGGCCGGATAATATAATGTCTGTCAACAATCCTCTGGTCACCCAGTGACAAATAGTATCTGATACCAGATTGCCTCACCTTAATCCAATCATTTATACGTGCTTCTTCACTAGCAGCACGAGGCCTTAAGTACATCTCAATAAAACTGAAAACAAAATACAATGCAATATGGCCTCTCAGTTGTTAAACTTGTGCGAAAACACGTAAGAGCAAGGGAAAAATAATTGGCAACTGACTTATCCATTATCGCTTCCTTTCCATGAAAAGTACAAGCTGGAGGATCTCCATCCGATGACTGTTACAAAAGCATAAGATCCAAGTTAAAGGATGTCGAAAGATTCGAATGAATTGTTTATTCTTCTCACAAAGAGAAATTATTTATAGGCTGGATACAAGGGAAATAAGGAAAACAAATAAAATCTAATTATTCTACCTACCTAATTTAGTTTGATTACAATCTTCCTAATTGATTACAATATACATGCTACCATACACATTAATTGTTTCCAACACTCTCCCTCAAACTGGAGTGTATACATCGTATACTCCAAGTTTACGACATATAGAGTCAATGAAAGTTTTGGGAAGAGCATTCATAAAAATATCAGCAAGTCGAGAGCCTGAAGGAAAAAAAAGTTTGTTGATCTCTTTAGATTCCACTTTTGACTGAATGAGATGACAATCAACTTCAATGTGTTTGGTCCTCTCGTGAAATACTGAATTATTAGCAATATCGATCACAGTCTGATTATCACAACATAGAGGAGTGGGACCGTGCACAGGAATCTCAAACTCTTGTAAAAATGTATGCAACCAAGTCAACTCACAAATGGTATGAGTCATTGCTCTATACTCTGCTTCAGCACTGGAACGTGCTACAACTGACTGTTTCTTACTTTTCCATGTCACAAGATTGCACCTATAAAGGTGCAATAACCAATGGTAGAACAACAATCAACGGGAGAACCTGACCAGTCATTGTCCGTGTATCTTTCGAAACGAAGATGTCCCGATGATTTGTAGAG
>NMUG010001691.1:0-17318 GCA_002855965.1 Monotropa hypopitys | reverse complement strand
TATAATGTTATAAATTATTTTTAATAATTACATCTATTTAAATAATAATCCAGTTTCTATCATTCTGGACCTTTTCTCTCCTGGTATTTAAGAGTAATTGTTAAAACTTGTATGCATGAAGTGTCACCCTAAATGAATTATAATCTGAATTTTTTACTTACCTCGACATAATATTTTTACCATATTGTTTCACTTTTTATCATTCATGACCACATATAATTTATAAAGTCATATTTGAAATAATTATCAAAAGTATGTTGATACTTGCCTCATAGAAGTAATCTTTTTTTGTGATGGAATGTTTTTATACCAATTAGAGTTAAATTTGAAAAGTCATGGGAGTCGGGAATGTAATCCGCGGATAAAACCGGGACCGAACCGTGAGATTAGGTTCGGATTGGAACCGATCCGTGAGACTTTTGGTTCGGACACGGATTACATTATCTTAGAATCGTGAGATTAGGTTCGGTCCTCGGATTTATAGGAATCCGAACCAATCCGGACCGTGTGCAGCCCTACTTCCTGGGTGCATGGCGTAGGCTGAACTGTGAGCTTCCTCCAAAATTTCTCTCTTCAAAATATTGTCATCGGGGACACACAACCGATTTCCCAACAATAGAATTCCGTCATCCCGCAGAACAAAGTCTGTTCGATCTCCCTTTTTCACCTCTTCTACAATCTTTTGCAACACCACATCTTCCTTCTGAGCTTCTTGGATTCGCTCAATCAACAACGGCTTCAAGGTTAGGGTTGCTAATAACGCTCCATCTTCTTTCATTCCCAAATTTACCCTCAACGATTTCAAATCAGAAACTAAATCTGATCTAACACCCTTTATACACGATAATCTCCCTGACGATTTCCGGCTCAAGGCATCAGCTACTACATTAGCTTTGTCTGGGTGGTACATGATGGTACAATCATAATCTTTGATCAACTCCATCCATCTTCGCTGCCTCAGATTTAGATCCTTCTGAGTGAAAAGATACTTCAAACTCTGATGGTCCGTGAAAATTTCACAAATTTCCCCATACAAGTAATGCCTCCATTGCTTCAATGCAAAAACAATGACTGCAAGTTCCAAGTCATGCGTAGGGTAGGCTCGTTCATGAGTCTTAAGATGTCTTGAAGCATAAGCAACTACTCGACCATTTTGTATTAAGACACATCCCAGGCCCTGATGTGAAGCATCACTATAGATGACAAAATTCCCGGATCTCGATGGGATAGTCAACACAGGCGCGGACACAAATCTATTCTTCAATTCCTGGAAACTTTGCTCACACTCTTCCGACCACACAAATTTGGTTTCTTTCTGGGTTAACCGAGTTAATGGTTTAGCAATGATAGAGAAATTCTCCACAAAGCGGCGGTAATAACCATATAAACCCAAGAAACTTCTTATCTCCGATATGGTTGACAGCCTCTCCCAATTAACAACAACTTCAATATTCGCCGGATCCACAGATAGACCTCCTCCCGAAACTATATGACCGAGAAAAACCACCTTATCCAACCAGAATTCTGACTTACTCAGTTTTCTATACAACTTTTTCTCTCTCAGCAACTGAAGCGCTAAACGCAGATGATTCGAATGTTCCTCCTTGTTTCGAGAATAGATTAGGATATCGTCAATAAAGACAATGACGAAGGAATCAAGGAAAGGTTTAAACACTCTGTTCATCAGGTCCATACATGCGGCTGGGGCATTGGTCAAACCAAAGGGTAATATTACGAACTCGTAGTGACCATATCTCGTTCTGAACGCAATCTTGGATATATCACTTTCTTTAACTTTCAGCTGATGATATCCTGACCGAAGATCAATCTTTGAGAATACTGACGCTCCTTGCAACTGGTCAAACAAATCATCTATTCGAGGTAAGGGATACTTATTTCTGATTGTAATCTTATTCAACTGCCTATAGTCGATGCACATTCTCATACTGCCGTCCTTCTTCTTGACAAACAAAACTGGTGCTCCCCACAGCGACACACTTGGTCTAATAAAGCCTTTCTCTAACAGATCTTGCAATTGGGTTTTCAATTCTCTCAACTCTAATGGTGCCATTCTATACGGAGATATAGATATGGGAGATACACCTGGAAAAAACTCAATGGAAAACTCGATCTCTCTATCGACTGGTATTCCTGGCAAATCTTTGGGAAAAACATCTGAGAATTCACTGACTACGGGTATTTCTGATATTTTGGAACTCGGAGTTCTGGTGTCTATCACATGAGCTAAGAATCCTTGACACCCCTTCATTAACAACTGACTGGCCTTTAAAGCTGAAATTAAACAGGATGAAGCGATCTTCCTATCGCCATAGATTTTGAATGATGGTAGGTTGGGTATGTTGATCGTTACTTCCTTTCGAAAGCAATCAATAACATCATAATAGAAGGATAACCAATCCATCCCTAGGATGATATCAAAGTCCACCATATCCAAGGGCAACAAGTCTGCCGACAGAATCCAAGACTGGACATGGATGTCACATCCCTTAAAAATAGAATCAATGACAATGAATTCACCGATAGGAGTTGAAATTGCTAGATTAGGTTCTAAGGTTTCTGGAGAATGGATCAGATTCATTGAATATTTCAGCGAAACAAAAGAGTGAGTGGAACCTGGGTCTATTAGAATATAGGCTTCATTGTTATCGATAGGAAGTGTACCTGTCACCACGTGACGAGAAACCTGAGCATCCTGCTCGGTGATAGCAAAGACTCTGCCCTGACGATTTGCTGATGAAAACTCTCTCGGGCCTCTTCCTCCAACATTGCTCCCTGCACCTCTGCCTCTGGTCGGAGCATTCCCCATAGAAGATGCCTCTACCAAAGGTTTGGGACACTCAGTCCTCCTGTGACCCAACTGTCCACAATTGAAACAAGTGATGGTCCCCTCAAAACAGTCCTTGGCCAGATGCCCCCTTCTATTGCAACGATAACAGACCACTCCTGAGAGTTGGGGTCCTGCAGATCCTCTGCCCTGAAAGTTTCCAGACTGCTACTGCGGCTGAGCAAAAGATCTACGGCGAGGTCCACTGAAACCTTGCCCTCTGCCAGCAAATGAACGAGGAGGATGTGAAGATCCCCTGAAAGTCTGAGCACTCTGACCTCCATATGATCGACTACCGGATCCTCTCTGAAAAGCACCATCCGTGCGAGCCTTCTTGAACTGATCTCTGCGACTATCAGCCTTCTCCAAATCTCTCTCACAGATCTTGGCCTTGCTCACCAACTGCTTGAACTCTCGAATCTCCAGTAATGACAACCACGGATGAATACGGAAATTTAATCCCATAAGAAACTTCTCGCACATGTCTTCCTCTGTAGACATCATCAGCGGAGCAAAACGAGATAGAGATGTGAACTTCGAGACATACTCCTCGACAGATAAGGTTCCCTGTTCCAGCAACATGAACTCCCTCTTCTTCTCCCCCTGATAGAAGCGTGAGAAATATTTCTCATTAAACGCATCCACAAACTGATTCCACTGGATAGCCACTCCTGCTGCAGCTGGCACTATGGTCAACACCCTCTCAGTCGATTCCCACCAGTTCTGAGCTTCATCTGTTAGCATGAACGTTGCCAGACGCAACTTGTCATTGTCAGCAACCTCCAGGATAGAAAATATCTTCCTCAACTTTTTCAACCAGTTCTCTGCCTACTCTTCACCTTTTGTACCAGAAAAGCTCAGTGGATCCATAGCCTTGAAATTCTTGAACAAAGATGCATTGATATCCACCTGTGGCCTAGGCGGTGGAACTTGAGTCATAGACTGCCTCTCAAAGTACCTCGCCTAATTCTGAGCCATCTGCAACATAACTTCCTGCATCTGCCTCAACGGATCAAACTCAGCTTGACCCTCCGGAACATTCTACCTATCCTGCCTCTGGCCAACAGAAGCCGAAGACGCATCGTCACCAAATTGCTGATTCTCGCTTGCCATGACTCTGGTTACAACAGAAAACAACACTTAGAAGATTTTTAAGACGATTATTTTATGTCCTAGACTCTTGACGACACCCTATTTCCACCTTTCAGCTGACTTGACAGTCTACAGAACCTCTAAACCTAGAGCTCAGATACCAAAAACATGTGTCATGACCCGACCCGATAATTAATAGGATAATTACCGAATTGGTGATGTGGCAGTGTCATAGGAACAGATTACAACTAAACACAACTATAAATTAAAAAGCTGCTGAAATAAAAACTAAACTGCTTACATAAAAACTGAGTACAACGGTAGTCTACTGGGCTCAACAAATTGGGTAAAACAAGACCCGGGCCCGAAATATCAAAAAGAATAGTACAACAAAACGAAAGCCTACAACAAACTACGGAAGCTGAAACTGAACAACATCTACTAGCAGAAACTGTAACTGAAAAGAACCTTTGACAACCCTGCAGCTGGAAAGGTGAAACTCTAATAGCGGTCACCTAAAAAGCATGCAAAAACACGTCAGCACGACGGCATGGTGAATATATAAAAGAACAGAATAAATAGAAGTAAATGTGTGAAAAAACTCTTTATATTTTTCAAACACTTTTCCTTTTTCTTACAATTTCTCCTTTTTTAAAAGATAACGTTCCTTTCTTTCAAAATTTGTACAAGTGAAGATTTTTCATCAAAAGAAGTGATAATGTTGCTTTTCCACTTTCCAAAACCTTTTTCCCTTATATAATAATAATATGTGTTTTTCCATAACTTTCACGTTCCCACATTTCCTGGATCTCATATTGATCCAACTATCACAAGATCGAATAAGGGATCTTTTTCACATCTTTCTTCTTTCCTTCATTCTTTCCATGTATATAATATAAAATACTAATATAGCCAAGGGTCATTCAATTCCGCTGACCAGTGTTATTTCCAGATCTGTCGCCCAAATAAACATGCCTGATGAATACACAGGTCATGAGTTTCAGGGGCCGCTCCACCTCCTAGTGGTAAGATACTAGCACCCAAACCTCCAGGTGCATATATATATAACTATATCTCAATGCCAATATAGGCCAGTAACAAACTCCTCGACATAAACCCCGAGGTAGGTTTCAAGGCTATATAAGTACGATAGCTCTGTCAAAATACTTTTTGAAGTATAAAATGAAAACCATTTTCCGTATTTCTTTTTTCTTACCATCTTTCTCGAAATCATATACGAACATCATTTTCCATATTTGTCTCATTTTTCACATTATTTCCATAAGTGACATTTTTTATAAAAACCCTTTCCTTTTTCATGCTTTTGTAGAAAATGCTTTTATTTAATTTACTATCTTATTTATAGAATTATGAATATATACTCACAGTGAATTTAGGCAATACTCTTCCCTTTATCAACGACTGCGGATGGTGATGGATCCGAACCTATTTTAAACAATAATTTATAATTAGGGACATAAAACATTTAATTTACAAAATATTCTAATTTTTACCAATTTCTTGATTTTTTGCATTTTCTGCTCAAAATTACAAATCTGCCCATTTTGGAAAATTGCCTAGATATCGGTATCTTAGATGCTAAGATATCGGTATCTAGGGTTTTGCAAGATACCGGTTTGAAGAATCTGAAGATATCGGTTTCTGGATTTTCTATGAAGATATCGGTATCTAGGATATGAAGATATCAGTATCTAGGTCTTAAAATAAGATATTGATTTCTGAAGTCTCAAGATATCGCAAGCCCAAACTACCAAGATACTGGTATCTACAGGTGCTAAGATACCGGTTTCTAAGGAATGTTCCCAGATACTGGTATCCAAGGATTCATGATACCGCATGGCCTTAAGCCTGAGATACCGGTATCTAGAATACTGAAGATATCGGTATCTAAGTCTGTCGCAGACCTGCGAGGAAGATGACAATGGAGTTCTGGGTATGTCTAAAACTTCAAAACTCAACCAAAATCGACGATACAAAATGCTACAGAATCCTAAGAACATGTAGAATCTAATACATGAGTTAGATTAAGAAATATACCTCGGATGAGTGGTGTATTTGAATGAAATCCGAATTTGACGAAGAGGGGGATTTGGGTTCTGCAACTCCTTTGATGATTCCTTTAAATCCAACACGAGCAGAGACTAAATGGGTGCTTAGCAACACTACTCTGGACTTCAATTTAATTCTCACACACTCTCCAGAATGAATTTGGGATGAGAAGGGTTTGGGGCATTTTTGGGTTTTCTGAACCGAAATTGATTTAAGTACAAACTGGTGTAGATATATACTGGCAGGTCTAGGAACACTTTCACGCACAAAACTCTTCGATTCTAGCTCACTCAGACCTTGAAAACGAGACTTATATTCAATATACGCGATATTGAAGGTCCAAGATATCGGTATCTTGGGCTTCCAAGATACCGGTACCTAGAGCATTTTCCTTAAAATTTTAGTTTTCTTCTATTTTGACCCCTAAAATTCCCAGAAAATTCCTAAAATTATTATTTAATATTCTAAGGCTTTTACAATTATTTTGGATAATTTTTATTAATGTATTTTAATAATTTTAATTACCTTAAATAATTGATTAGGCTTAATTAATGAGAACGAGTTCTACAGTATTTCTGAAAGTATCACCCACCAAATGCGTCATCAGATTTGAAAAAATAGGAATGCTAAATCCTCGCTACATCGGACCATTCCAGATTCTCGAAAGAATAGGGCCCGTAGCTTACCGTCTAGAGCTTACACCAAAGTTGGCCAACGTCCACGACGTCTTCCACGTATCGATGCTTCGTCAATATATTCCAGATCCATTTCATGTGCTGACCCGACCACCGATCCAGATCCAAGAAAATCTATCCTACGAAGAACGACCAGTCAGAATCTTGGATCGACAGGAGAAGCAGCTCAGGAACAAGACTATTCCACTAGTGAAAGTCTGGTAGGAGAATCAGTCCGGCAATGAGGCCACTTGGGAGAAGGAGACTGATATGCGCCAGAAGTACCCACAATTATTTACATGAGGTATAACTTTTAAAAACACTCTTTGCATCCGTTAGATTCATTTACAGTTTGGGGACCAAACTTCTATAAGTTGGGGAGGATGTAAAACCAAGTCCCATAGGAAAGCGTCTATTGTCTATTTTAAGAGTTGCATCTCTCAAAAATTTGTTTTAGAAACCTAAGGTTGAAGAACCGGTAAGGGCCAGGCCATAAGGCCCTTCGGCCCAGTCCCAAGGAGACACGAACAGCAGCCGTGCTGAGCCAAGACTGCCGAGCAGTCGGGCTGCCGAGCCGCAGGACCCCGGGCAGCCGAACATTCGTGCTGCCGGCTTGCCGAGCAACCCAAGTATTTAAGGCTAGCCCTTCGGCAACCCACCCTTCGGCCAGGTCAGACAAATAAGAAACGACAAAGATTTGACAAAAGAAAAAAGAATCTCTGAAAAAGCTGAACTTCCGAGATTTCCGTCAAAGCTGTCACCACCAGGAATCCCGTCGTAAAGTTGTCGGGAATATCGACCGGTTGGCTGACACCACAACCGGACAAACGGCGCGCGGCTAAAAGCTGCAGCTGCCAGGAAATCAGGCAGGCGCCTCCCACCGGTCGGCCAGAATCCTTTTGGCGCCAAAACGAATCCTTTCCCTCCAGTCTATAAATAAGGACCCCGAGACCCTTCAAACTTCACACCACCCTTCTCCAGAGCATTCTTATGCTCCATTTCTCTCTCTAGAAGTTGTTCGAACACTTCGTTGTTCGGCACTTCACCGTCCGTCCAGAAATACAAAGTCTTTACTTGTCCAATCAGTCGGTCAAGTTTCCCCATACCCCTTAGTGTCCGGCTAGCTCTTTGTCGAACACTCCCCGAAGCAGAGAAGACTTAAGGAGGTCTCAGTCTGACCGAAGCCACCCTCCGGTCAAGTTCAGCTCGGCAACCATCTAGACCAGGAGCTCAGGTAAACTCTTGACTTTCTTCGGCTTACCATGTCATTTCCTGTTCGGCAAGTCCACCGAAGGACTTAGCCGCACAGAAGGGTTACCCAATAATTTCTTTTTAACTCTTGCCGACGCATCCCAGAACCCTTTTTGGTTCGGCAGTAATACCAAGTGCACGACACTTAGCTATAATAAGACCGGTCATTCCCTTGACCTCTGGCTGAACCGTTTTTAGTTCGGACGACCTATTCAGACCATCCCCCCACACGTCTGACCCTTCTCGTACCAACTGCCGATGTTCCACACTGCCGGAGCACAAGTGCTTGGCAAAAATGACGGCCTTTTATACCTAAGCTTTTTAAAGCTCGGCTATGTTTTCAGTAGTTCCGGCAATTAGCCCTAAGACCATACAAATGCCTTAGCAATAATTTCGACCAGTCCTAGTACCCGAAGCCCCTTGTCCTGCACTGCCTGGGTTGCCTGTTCCTTCGGCATCTCGGCAGGAGGATAGTCCGTCATCTAGAAGCCTTAGCTTCCTGAGCTTGGCTATACCTCCAACTGTTCGGGAAGTTAGTCCTGAGACTTTCCGACCACCTCAAAGGTCTTTTCGACTAGTCTTAGCAACCGAAGCACATTTCCCGGCACTGCCAGGGGCTGTCTGCCCTTTCAGCACTTCGGCAGGGAACCCTTCGGCATAACACCTTTCGGACTAGCAACCTTCCGATAGCCATCAGTGGACTCTCGTCTGAACGCTGTTCGGCAGGAAGACCAAACCTTCGACCGCTCAGGCCTTCGGCCAGAAGCTGAGCTTCGGCCATCAGTTCAGTCCGGTAGTACAGTCAGTTAGAAATTAATAAATCTTATATCGAATATGGCAAAGGTACAAATATACAACAAATGCTTGAGCAGCCTACGGGCAGATTTTTGATAAAAGAGCCTACGAGCAGGATCCTAAAAGCGCAAAGACGCTAATGCCACTCAATGAAGAGTGATGCCACTAGGGCACGTTTTAGATTCCCTATGATGCCACTGGGGCACGTTGAGATTCCCGGTGATGTCTCTAGGGCACGTTTCAGACCCTGGAGAGGACAGTTGATAACCAAAAGATACAACACGGAATCATACAATGATTACCTCAAAAGAATTGTTTTACGATTGAGCACTGCAAATCCATGAAACTTGTGAAATGTTATATATATATATTGATTCACTCTAGCTTTGGCTTATGCGTTTTTTCTAAAACCCTTTTCAGGTCATTGTGAAGAATAGCTTGGAGCAGCTTAGTTGTCTTACTACTTTATTTCTCTTTTGATGTATAGGCCTTCGAGCCTACTCTGTTGTAACCAATTAATTAATGAAAATCATGTACTATTCTGGATTGTTTACTTGCTTCTGCACTCTGTTATTGTTGAATGGATTTTTCAACTCTTTTATCTTAGGCCTTCGCGAGCTTGCTCGTTGGCCGGTCATGGATTCATCCCGAAAATGGGATGGGTCGTGATAGACGTAATGACTCTTGGCTATGATTGTTTGAGATGAGATATGAGATACGAGATAGACTTTATTTGATTCAGTGATATATATACCCACAGAAGATTTTGAGAAAAGAGAAATAAGAGTTTGAAAAGTGAAAGAAAAAAATGATTTGAGTAACGAAAAGAGTTTTAAAATTCAGAAAAGAGATTTGAAAATGAAAAGTGATTTATGGAAAAGAAAATGAGAAAAGAAGTATTTTTGGAAAGAGAATTGGAAAATGAATTTGGAAATGAAATGTTTTAGAAAAAGGAACAGCTTTTGAAAATATATGATTCATAGCTATTTTACTTCTCTTTATTATGCTGTTATATAGTATTCACCAGCTTTCCCTAGCTGACCCTCCCTTTTCCCAGGTGTTACTATTTTGTGTACAGAGTAGAGTCTACCAGTCCAGCTGTTGTGAGGGGTCTGAGTGATTAGGAGGACAACTACGTTTAGCGTGTCCATCTGTTGAGCCGCAGCCTACGGTGAGGCATAGTCAAGTGCGGAGGAGATGCTATCCGATTTTCTACAAACTTCCAGTAGCAGTAGCAGTAGCAGAGCTTTTCTTTTCTTCATATATATATTTAGTTTTTAGTTTGCAGTTTATGATGGTCGGGCACTGTTTAGCCCTGTTGTTTGAGTATGAGAGAGTTTGTTTATATTTCTAGTTCAACAGTAAGAGTTTTGGGCTATTGTTTGTAGCCCATTTTGTATAGTTGAGTTTTTATTTCAGTTTGTGGTGACCGGACCTATGCCCTGAGAGAAAGCCTATCATAAAAACCTATCATAAATGCATCGGCCCCTTATTCCCGGCCCAAGGACTGTCTGGCCCGGAGAGCTTGTAATGCCCCCAACTGCCGGCGTCCGGATGGCAACTCCTTGTGAACTCCCTTTATCACTCGGGACCCACTTCCGAACGGACCGGACCACGCTGAAGGGTCATCCTCCCATCACCGTCGTGGTGTATCCGCCCCAAAACCCCATCCGTACGACCTGACCCGGTCCACCAGTCGTCCCGGCCCATTAAGGGGCCCGCGACGTGTGGCCCATGTAATATTCTTGAGCCCCAAGACAAAATCCATCTATAAATACCCCCTATGGGGTACTGTTCAAGGGGTCCAGAATCTGATCCCCGACCGCTACCGTCCGGTCTCTATTGTGTTTGCTTTACCCTCTCCATAAAAACGTACTAATTTAAGCATCAGAGGCCCCGTTAGTCACAACTGACCGGCGGGCACTAACCATTGTTTTGCAGAAGCCAAGCAGGGGGATCCGTTATTTGTCTGCAGGGACCACTCCAGTCTTCGGCCAGCAACCGATTCCCAGCATCCGAAGGACTAGCGTTCAGAGGAAGCATTCGGTAGAAACCGTCAACCACACAGTTTATAGCTTATGAGTTGTAGATATTTATATTTCAACAGTTTCAGTTTATTTTCAGTTCTAGTTGTATTAGTGTTTTAGATTATTGTGAGATTAGTATTGATTAGTATTTTCCGCCGTCGTGTGCTCGTCCTTAGATGACTGTTGATACAGTTGTAGGGGATGAGGTGTGACAGTTTGTGGTATTAGAGCTAGAGTTTAGAGATTCTGTAGACTTGTCGAGTCAGCTGGACTGTGGATATAGAATGTTGTTGAGTATAGAGACCTGAGTCTAGAACTTGTCCTTGGTGCATATATTTTTATGATTTTAATCTTATTCTCTTTGTTTATCAGAATTATTATAGAACATATCGAGCAAGTAGAGAGAGCTCTGGGTTCAGAAGCTTCTGTTGATCAGAGGCAAGAAAGGCAAGATGAGCATGAAGAAGTAGACGAGGAAGTTAGAATCGACGAACAAGTTCAAGTAGATCCGTTGAGACAGCTTCAAGAAGCCATGATCAGAATGGCTGAGGGTCGGGCTCAGTTTTATGGGAGCCAGCCTGTGCAGTCAGTTCTAGTATAACCAGTTCCGGTACAGAGGACAGCGGTGGACATTAATACAGTCTTGTTTTCAAACTTCAAAGCAATAGATCCACCCACGTTCACAGGAACTAAAGGAGAAGAGGATGCTAAAAATTGGATGGCGTGAATCAAGCAGATTTTTGACATCATAGAAGTAGCAGAGGGCGACAGGGTGAAACTGGCAACTTTTATGCTAGCAGAGAAAGTCTATCATTGGTGGAAGGCAACAGAGCGAGTTTTAACGGCAGCCCTAGTGGGGGAATATGTTAAGATTAGTTGGATTAGATTTAAAGAGGCTTTCAATGAAAAATACTTTTCAGTATTCTATCAGAGTGAGAAGAGAAAGGAATTTCTACAGCTAGTGCAAGGATCGATGACTGTAGACGAGTATATTGCGAAGTTTACAGTGTTATCTCAATTTGCACCATTTATGGTGACCACAGAAGCAGCTATGTGTGAGAAGTTTCAAATGGGATTGAACTATCGAATTCAGCCTCGTGTGGCAATGTTTTAAGAGCAGAATTTTAAGTAGATAATAGCGAAGTCAAAGATTGCAGAAAAAGAAGTTGAAAGAATTGAAGGAAGAAGAGATCAATTCAAGAGGGCTCGGACAAGTGGTCCGCCACAACAAAAAAGATTTGGTGGAAGATCATTCAGTGAAGGAGGTCAGGGATATCAGTTTAGTAGAGGATTATTCCAGCCACCCAATCAGATATCAGGTCAGGGGCAGAGTGTTAGTAGCCAAAGAAGGGGCTATTAGTCAGCAGCAACAAAGATACCCAATGAGAGGTCCTTTGGGAATTCAGTTAGCATATGTGATGTGTTTCAGATGTGAGCGTATGGGGCATTATGCTCGAGACTGTCCAAGGGAGACATCTATATGTTTTAAATGTGGTCGACCTGGCCATGTACAACAAGAATGTCGTCAAGCACCGACAGAAGTAACATCAGTAGGGAATATTCCAGCTAGAGGAAGAGGAGCAACCGGTAGCTCCAGAGGTAGAGGAGCAGTGCATCAATAATCAATAATAGGTCGAGGCAGGGTGTTTGCCATTACTGAGCAGGAGGCTCAGGCTTCTTGAGACGTGGTTACAGGTACATTTCCCATTGCCAACAGTATTGCTCATATTTTGATTGATCCCGGTTCTACTCATTCGTTCATATCATTAAGTTATGTCAAGCATTTGAGTGAGCTGTTAGTCACGTTAGAGCATGCATTGTCTATATCGACTCCAGTTGGGAAAACAATATTGATTGATACGGTGTATAAGGGTTGTGATATATACATATTCATGATTGGGAATTGTTGGGTGATCTTTTGCCATTGGATATGAAAAATTTCGACGTAATTTTGAGAATGGATTGGTTATCTCAACACCATGCCACGATCGATTGTTTTTACAAAGAGGTGACATTCCATTTACCCAATTTTCCGTCTTTCAAATTCTTTGGTGATCGAAGAATCACTCCAACTAGTTTGATTTCGACGATTGAATCGAGAGAGCTATTGAGAAAAGGATGCCAAGGATTTTTGGCTCATATTGTGGATACTAGAATATCTAGTCCTCAGATTGGGGACATTCCTATAGTAAAGGAATTTGCAGACGTGTTTCCAGAAGAGTTGTAGGGTGTGCCAGTGGATAGGGAGATAGAATTTTCTATTAAATTATTTCCAGGAGTGGCATCGATATCTATTGCACCCTATAGAATGGCACCGTTGGAGTTAAAGGAGTTGAAAGCTCAGCTTCAAGATTTGTTGGATAGAGGCTTTATTCGGCCTAGTGTATCCACGTGGGGAGCACCAGTATTGTTTGTTAAGAAGAAAGATGGGAGTATGCGGTTGTGTATTGATTATCGACAATTGAATAAGGTGACGATTCGTAACAAATATCCTTTACCTCGGATCGATGATTTGTTTGATCAGCTTCAAGGAGCTGCTGTATTTTTAAAGATTGATTTGAGGTCTGGCTATCATCAATTGAAAGTCAGGGAGAGTGATATTTCGAAGACTGCGTTTCGTACGAGATATGGCCATTATGAATTTGTGGTGTTGCCATTTGGTCTGATGAATGCTCATGCAGCATTTATGGATCTAATGAACTGAGTCTTTAAGCCGTATCTTGATTCCTTTATCATTGTATTTATTGACGATATTTTGATATATTCTCGGAGCAAGGAGGATTATGAAAATCATTTGCGAACAACTTTGCAAGTGTTGTGGGAAGAGAAGTTGTATGGAAAATTAAGCAAATCTGAATTTTGGTTGAATGAAGTGGTGTTCTTGGGTCATGTGATTTCAGGTGATGGTATTATGGTGGACCCGAAGAAGATAGAAGCTGTTGTAAATTGGGAAATACCAAGGAGTGTAACTAAAGTTAGAAGCTTCTTAGGGTTAGCTGGATATTATCGGCGATTCGTGCAGGGCTTTTCTATTATTTCTAAGCTGTTAACCTAGTTGACTCGAAAGGAGACGAAATTTATATGGCCAGACTCATGTGAGCAGAGTTTTCAGGAGCTAAAGAATAGATTGGTATCAGCACCGGTACTTACTATTCCTTCTAGATCAGGAGGATTTGTGATTTATAGTGATACTTCACACTAGGGTCTGGGATGCGTGTTGATGCAGCACGGGCAAGTGATTGCTTATGCATCGCGGTAATTGAAGACTCATGAATGTGCATACCCAACTCATGATTTAGAGTTGGCAGCTATCGTTTTTGCTCTTAAGTTGTAGAGGCATTATCTATATGGTGAGACGTGCGAAATTTACACCGACCCCCAGAGCTTGAAGTATATATTTACTCAGAAGGAGTTGAATTTGCGTCAACGATAATGGATCAAACTAATTAAGGACTATGACTGCATTATTCTTTATCATCCAGAAAAGGCTAATGTGGTAGCCGACGCTTTAAGCAGGAAGTCCTCAGGAAGATTGTCATTTATGAAAGGTGAAAAGGTGGAGTTCTATTCAGATTTGAGAAATCTAAGAGCAGAATTGGGAATGAGTAATGATGGAGCTATAATGGCGACTTTGAGACTGAAGTCTCTTTTGATTGAAAGAATTCAGGGAGCTCAGGGATCTGATCCTATGTTGAAAAAGATTATGGAATAAGTAAGAAGTGGTGTACGCACAGATTATGTTCGTCGAGAAGATGGAACTTTATTATTTCGGACTCGTCTATGTGTTCCTGATGATAAGGATCTGAAGAGAGAGATATTAGAAGAAGCTCATAGTTCTGCCTACGCTATGCATCCTGGCAGTATCAAGCTATATCGGAATTTGCATGAGCATTATTGGTGGTTTGGTATGAAGCGGGAGATTGCTAAATTCGTATCCAGATGTATTATTTGTCAACAAGTGAAAAGCGGAACATCAGCGACCTGGTGGTTTATTGCAACCTTTGCCAATCCCGGAGTGAAAATGGGATCATATCACCATGGATTTCGTATCAGGTTTGCCTCGTATACAGAAAGGGAATGATTCTATTTGGGTGATTGTGGATCATTTGACTAAGTCAGCTCATTTTCTGGCAGTCAAGACCACATTCAATCTGAATAAATTAGCCCGATTGTACATTGATAAAATTATTAAACTTCATGGTGCACCTGTATCTATTGTATCAGATCGAGATCTTAGATTCACATCTAGATTTTGGCCAAGTCTACAACAGGCTATGGGAACATCTTTGAAATTTAGTACGACATTTCATCCTCAAACAGATGGTCAATCAGAAAGAACGATTCAAACTCTTGAGGATATGTTGCGAGCCTGTGTGCTAGAGTTTTCATGGAATTGGGATACTCATTTATCTCTAATGGAATTCGCTTATAACAATAGTTATCAGGCCATAATTAAAATGGCACCGTATGAAGCTTTGTATGGCAGAAAGTGCAGGACATGTGTATGTTAGATAAAAGTTGGTGAAAGGAAGTTGTTGGGGCCAAAGATTGTTGAGATGACAACTGACAAGATCAAAGTCATTCAAGAGAGATTGAAAGCAGCCCATAGTCGACAGAAGAGTTATGACGACACTCGAATAAGAGATATTGAGTTTGAGAAAGGGGATTTCGTGTTTTTGAAAGTATCTCCATGGAAAGGGATTATGAGATTTGGTAAGAAAGGGAAGCTTAGCCCTCGATATGTTGGTCCATTCGAAATTACAGATCGTGTTGGTGCTTCAGCATATCGATAGGAATTACCATCAAATTTATCGCAGTTGCACGATGTGTTCCACGTGTCGATGCTCAGAAAGTATATACCTGACCCATCATACATCATATCTGTGGAACTAGTAGAGCTGATAGAAGATTTGTCTTATGAGGAGCAACCAGTGCAAATCCTGGATAGTAAAGTGCAAGTGCTTCGCACGAAGACTATTCCGTTGGTGAAAGTCTTGTGGCGGAGTCATTCTATGAAAGAAGCCACGTGGGAGTCCGAAGAGAATATGATTAAAATAATTATTTAGGTGATTAATTGTCAAATGGACTGAATTAAAAATTTAGTGAAAAGAATCGAATATATATATGCGTAAAGAAATTAGAATTTTGATCGTTAATAGAAAATTTTAAATTTTGCGAATACGAGCTCAATTGACGAAAAATATTTAACTTAAAGGCTTCGAAAATTGTAATACGCAAAATTAAGGTTAGAGATTAAAATTTTTTAATGTGCGGGATCAAATCGTAAAAATATTAATTTTAAGGGCTTTGGTGTATATTTTATAAATAAAAAAACATACGCGAATTAAGTTCAAAAATTTGAAATTTTAAGTATGTGGGATTAAATTAATAATTATAAATTTGTAAGAGTTTATTTGTGATTTTGAAGAGATTTTTAAAAAAAATAAGAAAGTGGATCAATACAACTTGCATGCTTTGCATGTAGCCATATTGACGTGTAACTTAGAAAAAAACTAGTAAACAAAAGAGATAAACATCGTTGACCAAAATAATAACTCTAGAGTTTGAATCAAAACAGAAATAAAACAAAACACAGCTGAGTATCGGACAAACATAAGTTTTTAAAACCAGAAGCAAAGTGAGAGAGAGAGACCGACTAAGAAAGAGAGTAAAGAGAGAGCAGAAAGAGAACGCGAGGAAGAGAAAGGGTAGCAAGAGGGAGAGACATCGGAGAAGAGGAGAAGAGCATCGACACCGGCGGCGACGAACGGTGACGACGAGGAGGTATATGGTCTTTGTTACGCGCTTTTCGTTGTATTTATTCGATATACATAGGAGTATATACGATGTGAGTATATGCATACGACTGTTTCGATGATTTTCCGGCCAACAGTCATGGTTTTCCGTCCGATATCCATCGTTTTCCGGCTGATTTTCCGTCTGTGCAAAAACTGTTCCGACGCAGATTTTTTAGAAACTTTAAAATTGAAAAACATTAGTTTAATCGAATTATTTTTTGAAACAAACTATGGTGTTATGTTGGTAAGTGTCTTAACTAGTTGTATATGAAAAATCACAAAGTTTAAACGAATGGTTTGGAAGGAATCTACAATTAAACACGACCTGGTTATGTATATTCACGTGTTCGGAATTCTAGGGTAAAACGGGAAAAAATATCGCAAGACCAAATATTTTTGTAAAACAAATTATTGGGTTGTGTTGGTAATTGTGTTAAGAGTTTGTATGTAAAATATTACGTTAATCGAAGTAATATATTAATCGGAATTCATAATTAAGCGCGACATTGTACGTTAAAGGAAAACAAATTGATTCACTTTTTAAGGGCAACATTTAGGTTGAATTTGGGGGCTCGAAAGATGATCAAAAAATATTAAAAATTAATTAAAGTAATATAATTTTCATAATCAATATTATTTTTATGAATTTAAAAAAATAAAATGATTATTATTGGAATCGAGTTGGGCCAAGCAGATCAGTTCGTAGGCTCTTAAATTCTTTAATTAAATAAGATAAAAGAATTTAAATAATTAGAGTGAATAAAAA
>NMUG010001690.1:0-17314 GCA_002855965.1 Monotropa hypopitys | reverse complement strand
ATAATTCATTTCTTTCAAATTATAATTCAATCCCTCAACTTTTCACTTTTAAAACTTCCCTCCCGCGCGTATAATTTCCAGACTTCCAACTCCCGGAATTATGCCTTCTGAGTTACCGGAAGTTCACTGCTTGGTCTTCCTTCTTCTCCATTCTTCCAGAAGTCCAGTCCTCTATTTCCGGAATTTGTTTCTCAATTCTTCACTTATGCCCTGCTTTCCCGGGAGTTGATTTGTGCATTCCCGGGAGTATTCTTCTCTACTGCTTTCTCATTGTCTCCTCATCTGTCTTCTCCCGGGAATCCGTGTATTGCTCTTCCGGGACTGCCATGCTCTGCTTGCCTTCTTTCTTTTTTTTCCCTTGAAGTCTTTTTCCGGTATTTGGCTTCCTATCTTTCGGAAATTGGCATGGTTCTTAGCTTTTCTTCTTTCTCTTCCGCAAACTCTGAGCTTTTCTTCCGGAAATCCAAGCGGTTGTTTCCTCTTCTTGCTTCACCAATTCCCGGAAACTTTGATGTGATTTTTCGGAAGTTCACGTTCATTTTCTCTTTGAGATATCTTTCCCCCCCTTCTTGAATGCCCTGCAACTCAGACTAGCATACAAAAATTCTCTACCACAGATGTTAAGCCTGCTTACCTCATGACAATCCAATTAAGCAGTTAACATTCAACTCAAACAATTTGCAAACTTAACATTGAATTTATGCCATAGTTAGAGGAAATGATGGCTAAGATTTGCACATTTGAGTGCCAATTACCAGCCATTGCTGAGTTGCCTTGCCGAGCAGTTATTAGAGGTTTCTCCATGTTAGAGATTTTTACTTTTCAGTTGTTCAGTAGATTGTTGAGATGTACTGGTTCTATTTTATCAGTTTGAGTTTGGAGAGAGTAGAGTTGTTGGTTCAGTGGAGTTTCTTTTTACAGACTATTTGTTGGAGTTTTATATTAGTACTTCCGCTGTGTTTTTACTTTACAGTCAGACTTATGAGATTATTGTGTCATATATCACTTGGGTTTTCAGTTGTGATGCTTTGTTAGTCATGTATCCGTTGCCAGTTTTAATATTTTTATTATATTCTGGAATGGATCGTGACAGACATGATTTCGGTAGATGGTTGCACTAAGAGAGGGGAAGACCAAAAATAACCTTAGAAGCATTAGTTAGAAGGGACTTGGATTTTTTGCATATTACGGTTACAGAACACGATACTCCTGACAAAACTCTATGGAAAAGACGTATTCATGTAGCCGACCCCAATTAATTGGGACTTAGCTCTGTTTGGTGTGGTTACTATGTTCTCATTGGAGTTCTCATCACAAATAAGCATCCAGTATTTTGTGATGACCCTGATAAGATCATTTATGCTAACAAATGAGAATGGAGAAAGGAACGAAGGAATACCAAGATTCCAATTGCTGAAATTCTTTTGCTAGCGTCCTTTGCAAATACTCAGTATCCAAAAATCCCCCAAATTTAACTAATTGTTTCACTCTTTTCATAGTTTCCCTGAAGAATACAACAAAACAAAAATAATCAATCATCAACAGTCATGCATAAGATATATCATGAGATTTTTGGTTTCAAACAAAATATAACATAAGATCTTTGAGACCCTCCATCAAAGAAAGTTAAGAACTGGAAGTTGTGGCAATTGTCCTGAGCCTCTAAAAATGTAACACATTACCCAGGACCACCCACCCACATTTATGTTGGAAGTTAATAGAGGCAAAAACTTGACACCTACAATCCCACACACTATTGTGATGTTTTTTACATCAGTAAAAGTTAGGAGTTTCTCAAGTATGGTATTTGCATAGTTCGCTACCAATCTCAGATGTCTAACCATATCCAACTCAATGAAATCATAAAAAGAAACAGAAACCAAACAACGATATATATGTCGAGGTTTTGTAACAAATAATGCAAGTTGGCAAGTAACAAACATATGCAAAACCTCATGTTTTTGTAGTTGCAGAGGTAGCTTACCCATCAATCTCCATAGTGGGATCAACTTCAGATAGTTCGAGCAACTGCCTGACAGGATCTTGACCATATAGAGACTTCAAGAATATAATCACAAGTTCGCTGTCAAAACCAAGTAAAAGCACGAATAATAAGTTCAGCGAATCAGCAAAGCCTAATGGGACAGAAAATAACATCTTAACACCGAACCTACTGAATGGTGGAAGCTGATCACTTGGTTCTTGCATTAGTACCTTGACACACTTCAAAAGCCAGCTGAAGAAATTTGAAAACTGAAAGAAAGTCTTTTAGAAGGGATTCACATAAACGATGATACTGAAGTGGGAAAATGAATCATGGAATAAATTGTGCATGGTCAAGTTCAAATCTTTTCTTGTCAACAACACGCAAAACTAGTAAAGAAAAGGTTGAAAAGTACAAGAAGAAAATGAAAGAGAACAAGTTCACTAAAGTTAGGAAAAGGGGAAAATCACCAAACAAAATATGGCATAGTTATGAAAAGTATAATTCAAACTCAGGTTAGTCATATGGCTTTCTTATTTGACAATGAAAGAGACCCAACAAAGAAAAGCTCTAAGATTAAGCAGATTATATCTGATTCTCTGATTTATGAACTCGTTTTCAAAAATGACAATATAGCTAACTTCAAATCTCTACTTGGAAGTTAGTTGGTACATTTGTTTTGGTAACTAACAAATGATAAAGCTCTGGTTTCTACAAGAGAAACATTTGGGATGCTATGTGACGGAATTATTACTCATTCTAGATACCACCATCCCCCAATACTTCTCCGATCCTCTAAAGATCATAAAACTGTCTTACAGACTATAAAGATCCAAGAAACAACAGTACTACATGGCCTTAGAAGACCTCTAAATGGTGTATCATGTGAATGGAGTAGAGGTCAACAAAATTTTAAAGACATTCCACCAATTATAAAGACCAATGTCGAATTTGTTATTTTCTACCATTCTATTACTTTGAATAAGAAAGAAAGATGTTGCATCACTTAACAGCAGTTGGAGAATGTAAGTACTAAAATAAAAATGAAACCAAAAAATTAAATATACATAAATTCTCAAAAAAATCAGGTCACGATCATCAGAAGAAATGAAATCTAAGGAGCATAACTTAAGATAACCAGAAATCATATTCTGTTCACCAAAGTAAAACAAAGGCAGACCTGCTGCACCACAGAGGATAGAACCCTCATGAATCGTTCAACTTGAATGAGCAATATACCAGCTTTTTCAGTTGCGTTACTTGTTAACATCTCATCCAACCCAATACCCTGAAAACGTGCTCGCCATTTCGAAAGGCCTCCCAGTTCTCCTATTCTGAATCCAATAATTTCAACAGCAGGCTGGAAATTGGCATCCAAACATTCAGTTTCTATAGAAGCCCTTGCCACAAGGAGAAAGACGACAAATTCAAAAGTCAATATTTTATGGGGAAAATCATGTTATTTGAGAATAACTAATGATAGCAGAACAGAACAGCTCCCGGTTCCATCAATGCCAATGATGAGCATCCTCGAAAAATTCCCAACGTAACTTGTTTAACAATTACGCTAGTTAGATTGTTCACTTTTTCGCTAACATTTGCAACCATGTTGTTCCATAGCAGTAGCCTTGTTGACAATAAGTAGAAAGAGTCAAATATTAAATTGCACCAATACCAAGAAATCAGACTTGATGCCATAACGATGATAAATTAAAGGATTTTTGAAATCATGAAATATGTTCACAACTTCCCCCCACCCCAAAACCCACACACACACACACACCACAAAAAAACCACTCGAAAACTGGAAAAAAATATCGCAGAAAGAAATACTATAGGACACCTGTAGATGATCAAGGACAATATGCTGAAGCTCTTTTCCAGCACCACAAACTACCTTCCCTACACGCTTGACACCCTAGTAATGATAAATCAACAGAATTATATATTATCACAACTTTGCTTGAATGATTTAATACATAGTTCAAGCACAGCATACCGCTTCACCAAGAGAATTGACTAGAAATTGGTGAACTGGTGGGCTTGTTCGAGCACCACCTAAAAGGCTCAAAAACTCCTCTTGGGGAGTCGAATCCAGTCCTATGCATAAATCATGGAAAAATGAGAAGGAAAACAAATAGGAAAACCAATAAGTCATAATTGTTCTCAACCATTACCATGGTCAATAATCAGTGTAGATAGAGAACTAAATTTCTCCTGAAACATATGCATGGCATCAGACCACTGTTTACCCATGACTGATAGTGATGCCCGGATGACTTCAGTTAAATCCTCAATATTGGAAGCCTGTTGAGCCACCTGGTGAAGCTCATTCTTCCTTTAATAGTTGGAGATGAACAAAGCATTGAAAACAGGTTAGAAGATAATATTTAACTATGGTGGCTGCAGTAACAGTTTCCAACTATGATGTCATAAACATTTAATATGGTTATGCAATGAAAAATATGTCTGGGACTCTGTATTTTAACCCCAAACTTAAGCTACGAACAGCATTGTGAAATATAGTTTTTTCGTTAATTACTACTTTCAAGTCAGAAGATGAAAATTTAAAAACAAATGAATACTTTCATAAAAACTTGGTCAGATAGAGAAATAAATAGCACCAGAAATGAGTAGACTATAATGTAACAAAAGTGAATTATTGTACATGATAGATGTGATTTGAAGAAGGGAGGGCAATGAAGCACAGTATATGTAGCAAAAAACTGAAAAAAAATGAAAAGTTATGATTGGTAGGAAGAATAGTACAAAAAATAACTATACTAAGAACAGGAGGCCAAAACATCAATTCTTGAGCAATGGATTGCCAAAAGGTAAAATTGTGAACTCAATTTCATGAGACTTCGAGACTACATGACTCGTTAGCTTCTAACACTCGAGAAAGAATCACAGTTTCCAATATGTGAAATTACCTGTTCCAAAATATCGAAGTATCTAGCACTAAGCAATGCAAACCAGTTACACCATGTCCAGAAATTGGACTGCTGATTGGTTCAACACCCTCTTCCAAAAGCTCCCCAGAGCAAATGACCATTAAATGACAAAGATCTTTTGCCAAAGCCACCTAACACAAAACAATATTTAATGACATGAGACTACTCTAGACAAAACACTATTTATTGTGTATTAATGATGCTCTCGATTTTGAATGAAGGAAGCAAAGTAATGAGCACAGAATGTGAGGTCTGCCTTCTGATGTCTTCCGGCTTTGATTTGGGGGGCATGATATCACGACATAACGTCCCTTGAATTACTCTATTTTGGAGGTATAGGGGCGCTATTTTAGCGGTATACCTTTCGGAGAGCAGCCACTTTGTGTATATATTGTCAAATATTAGGTATGTCTCTAGTCCTCTCCCTCCCATACCTCCATCGATTGGGGATTACATGGATAATGTTATTGTTGTGTATGAGACTACTATAGAAAATAAAAAAATGGCATGTGAGAAGCTTCTAAAAGCAGAAACACATCAGAACTGGAGTCAGTCATATTAAATGACTCCTCTTTGAGTAAGAAATTATACATTCTGCAGCTAAGTCTCCTGATTAGGAAAACTAAGATACTCGCTCATAATTATCAACTTGTTACAAGCTGAAGAGGGCTAAAATTTTCCCCATCTTCAGATGTGTAGACATATGCTTCATATCCAAAGACTCATCGACGAATTATGAGCACAAGTAAAGCTGACAATCACCATCCACAAGAAATGTGCAAAAAGCAACCAATCCACTCCTTCCTGGAAGAACTTTTCGGAAAAATGGAGATTGATAGAGTAATGAGGTGCAATGATAAGGAATTTAATAGGTTTCCATTCAGATATCTTTCTTTCATAATTGGACTTTTAAAAAAGTTCCTTGTTTGGTTAACTTTGGATATTAAATCGCACTATTTAAGTAACTTATTTCCCACATTTAAGCTGTATGCACATGCATTTCTCAGAAATTTCTTTGAATTCTCAATAGACATCATAAGGATCCTTGAAACCTTCAAACATGTTGTATTGCAGTACTGGCACAAGTATGGTTTTGATTTTTTCTTCCAGAGGAGGTTAAAAAACTAACTTTTTTGTCATGGCAAGCTTACATTAACTCTGACCTAGGGCTAAGGGGAGGGAATTGTGGGGTTTATCAACCACCACCTTGTGAGTTTTGAACCCAGGACCTTAGGCCTGGTAAAGAGGTTCCCAATGAACTGGGCTACCCCTTTCTATCACAATCAAAAACTAACTGAGAAACAAAGAAAACTTACTTTAGAAGCTAGCCAATCGTTTATGATTATATCACAGTTTTTGTGCCTTCGCAAAGGAAATTCTCAAGCCTACATATGAATTTTGTTTGTGGTTCTAGTCATAGGTTACAACTACTTCATTTTCTTCATAATACTTTAACGGTATCATGGCTCAGGCAACAAAAGTAATAACATAATTGGGTATCAGCTATATACAGCAGAAATAATACATATGCACTTGAACAAACATATTCCAGCTCTCCACAGACACCAGCATCGCATAATTCAATAGATATCAAGTGTACAACTCAAGTTAAAAATAAAATACCTTGCAAATTGAGGCATTGAGGAGCCGAAAATGCATGGAGTTGTCTTGGAGTTGATTAGAGAGAGAGAATCTGGGTATAATCTGGCACATTATCCCATAGATTCCACAAGGAGACTTGTCAAAATCAATACAAGGAAAGAAGAGAATGGAGACTAACGCAACGAACACAAATTGCCACCCAAATGGTTAGTTTCCCCATGGCGTATCCATAATCAACTTACAACTTTTCCTACAGGAAATATGCCAAATATACTAAAGCAGATGCTTCCATCTTTGTCCCCACTGCATAAGATATTAAATCGTTGATGTGAAGAATTTGATAGCTCCCGATATGAATCGTCGCTTTCATCCATGAAACCAGCATCTCCAGTAACAACCCCAGGCATTCGAGGAACCCTTGGTGCAGGAGGAAAGAAACGAGAAGTGCGGTCCTCATAAGTTGAGTGGCCAACCCGATCATCCTATTACAATAGAGAAAGATTGACCCTTTCATTTACATGAGGAAAGCTAAGTAAATAGTGAGAACCTTCAAAAGCAATGACACTAATTACCAGGCAAAGCAGATTAAAAAAAATTGACTAAAGGTTCTAAGATTTTTCGATGCAAGATTACATTCCCACGAAAAAAAGTGCTGGAGAAGTTCTGTTCCAGAAATAACAAACAAGAAGGGTTTGGAACCCTCATTCAAGTTAGCCAAGTTAGACATATTGAAGAGAAGATCCAAAAGAGCTAGCGGTAACTTGTGATTTCATCACAAGTCCAGTACATTCTTTCACATTTGTTTATTTATTTCAATTTTTAATTCGTTAGCACTGTTGGAAAGGCTGGCATATGTGGTCCAAGGGCAACTCAAATTGTCTGGAAAGAGTTGACCTTTATGTTGACTTACAAATTAATCCTACTGATAATATGATGAATAACGGACGAAGCACAATGGACGTGTGTGAATTTGTAATTAATCCTAGTGACTTATACCACAGGGCATGCGTGACTTTGTCATTAAGACCGGTATGTTGCAATACCTTCCTCGATTCCATGGCTCTGAAAATGAGAAGTCGTATTTACACATAAAGGAGTTCGAGGAAGTTGTAAGACAATGATAGAAGGTAACCAAGCTGAGGAAGCAATGTTTTTAAAGCTCTACCATTTATCTCTTAAAAGACAGCTAAATTTTGGCTAAACTCCTTAAGGCCAGAATCGGTAGTTGTGTGGGCTCAAATGAAAGAAGAGTTTTTCAAAAAAATATTTCCCCACACACCGTATTGTCGACTTATAGAAACAAACAATAGGATTTTCGGAAAAGTCAAATGAAACTTTTTATGCTCGTTGGGAACGCTTCAAAGATTTATTGAGTTTATTACCTCATCATGGTTTTCAGTCTTGACAACTAGTGAACTTCTACGAAGGAGCTTCACCGGAAACCAAGCAATTTAATGAAATGATGTGTAACGGACAATTTCTAAATAAAGACCAAGACGGGACTTCACTTTTCTATGAAAACTTGGCAGAAAATGCCCAATCTTAGGACACCACTGATCCTCATTATCGTTCCCTCCCACATGATAATTCTAGACCAATGGTCTCATCAAATCCTTCAGGAGATGGAAAATATCATTTGCAAGGTCACGATGACTTGCACGCTAAAATGTCCCAATTGAGTAGGCAATTGGAAACTCTTGAGATGAGAAAGGTGAATCAAATTTTTGCACTTCCGAAGCCTAAAGAAGCATGCCCTATATGCAATGTTCTAAAAAGCGCTAGGCGGGCGATCGAAGGGGGCCTAGCGCCTAAGGGCCTAGGCGGAGGCCTAGGTGGGGCCTAGGTGGGTTTTTATTCATTCATTAATTTATTTGTTAAGAGAATCAAAATTTACTTAATACAACAATGAATAATGCCTGAGAATTTTTTCATAACATCAAATGTATAATATTTAGGACATAATGCTCCATTTGGTTTGATTTCATTATCAAATATATGAAATTCTTTTTTAGTTACGGTGGAGTACTACCGCCTAAAGTCTAGGCGGCACCCAGGCGGGGCTTTTTAGAACAGTGAATATATGTGATACAACAGGTTATAGTACTTACGATTGCTCTACCATACCTGCTTTTAAAGAGATTTTAACTGGACGACCAAGCATCGGTGAGTTCAATGAATTCACCACCCCTGAAACATTTAACAATCCGTATTCTGAAACTTACAATTCAGAATAGAGGAATCGTCCAAACTTTAGTTGGAGAGACAATGCGGGAGGTTCTTCTAACTCCCAAAATTATAATCAATAGGCATCACCTCAATATAATAATCTGAGGTCGTCTTCACATTATCAAGCGCCCAAGCTCAACACTATGGCCCACAAAACCATCAAAATCCTCTAAACCAATCATATCAACCTCCATATAAAAGGAGTTCGGAAGATACTTTACAATTTATGCAGGGGCAAACAACCATTAATGCCCAAAACACACAAGTCTTGGGAGACATTCACACTCAGATTACCAAGTTAACCACCACCATTGGTGCGTTACAACAAAAGTGGGGCAAGTTTCCTGCCCAACGTCAAGCGAACCTGAAAAGTCAAAACATGATAAATGCTAGTAGTGAGGATAACCAAATGGAACAACTAAAATTCATCACTACCTTCAGAAGTGGGAAAACGATTGAGAAAACAATTCCTCCCAAAGTTATTGAATCATATATTTCCAAACAATCTGAAGAGTTAATTAAGAGAAAGGAATAGAGTAGTGAATGCCCAAAAGGCCAATCTAGTGAAAAAGTAGTCTCCAAGGACATGCGTCGTATCCCTTCCCCATATCCAGAGCGGCTGCGTCCATTGCCTAAATTGACCGATCAATCTAAAATTTTTTAAGTATTTAAACAGGTCAAAGTCAATATTCCATTGTTAAATGCAATTAAGCAGGTCCCAGCATATGGGAAATTTTTGAAAGATTTGTGCACAGTTAAGCACAAGATTAACGTGCAAAAGAAAGCCTTTTGATCGAGCAAGTGAGTTCCATCCTACGCATTGCACCCCACCCACCCCCAGACAAAGACCTTGGTTGTCCAACCATCTTCATCACCATAGGAGATTGTAAGCTTGAGCGAGCATTGCTCGATTTGGGGCTAGCGTGAATCTTTGCCTTACTTGGTATATCAACAATTAGGCCTGGGAGAATTACAACCTACAACCATCACGCTTAAACTTGATGACCGTAGTGTCAGAATCCCGAGAGTGATGGTTATGGATGTGATTGTTAAAATTGAGAAGTTTTACTTCCTTGTCATTCTTGGATGCTCATTCTTGGCCACAACCAACTCTCAAATAAATTAAAGGAATGGGGTCATGCAATTAACCTTTGAAAATATGACAAACGAGTTAAACATTTTTACTGTGTGCAAACAACCTAGGGATGATGAGGATGTCCACGAAATTAACAGTGTAGCGACCTTAGGCTACGGGAGTAGAAACATTCTGTTGGATCCTCTAAAGTCGTGTTTGGTGAATGTCGGGGTGAACGGTCATATTGCTTCCTCCGAAGAGATGGAGTTTTTATACCTCTTAGACAGTGCAAAGGTTTGGGGTTTAAATGGTTAGACTCCCAAATTCGAGGAGCCTATCCCGTCAGACAAATCTCATTGTCTCATCTAATGTCCAACCACCCAAACTTTTTTTTTTTGAAAGGCAAACCACTCAAACTTGAGTTGAAACTGTTACCAATATCTTTGAAATAGTTACCAATATCTTTGAAACATGCTTTTCTTGGCAACAATCAAACCTTCCCAGTGGTGATATATGTGAGTCTCGAGAAACTTCAAGAGACAACTTTTAGAGATTTTATGAGCACACAAGAATGTGATAGGGTGGACTATAGCTCACATCAAGGGTATTGACCCTTCGATCTGTACACGTCGCATTTACTTAATGGACGATGTTAAACCCTCTCAGCAACTACAACGTCGTTTAAATCCGAATATGAAAGATGTGGTTAGCAACAAGGTGCTTAAATTGTTGACAAAAGTGCTTAAATAATCACTTGCACATGACTCGTCCACTTTTTATCCCCAATGGGGTACATGATTCCAACATCCAACAACTTAAGCACCTCAGTCCTAACCACAACTATAGACCATCCTACCGTATTATGAAAACCATAATGGGGTTGTTAAATGTTTTCCGCGGTGGTAGATTCATTGAACTCACTAACGCTTGTTCATTTAAAATCTCTTTAAAAGCAGGTATGATATGGCAATCGTGAGTTCTATACCCTGTTGTATTACATATAGTGCATGCTTCTACAGGCTTCAGAAGTGCAGAAATTTCATTCACCTTTCTCATCTCAAGGGTTTCCAACTACCTCAATTGGGCCACCTTAGTGTGTAAGTCATAGTGACCTTGCAAATGATATTCCCTCCCTCCTGAAGGATTTAATGAGACCATTGGTCTAGAACGATCATGGGGGAGGGAACGATCGTGAGGATTAGTGGTGTCCCAAGATTGGGGAGTTTCCGCGAAGTGTTCATAGCAAAGTAAAGCCTTGTTGGGTCTTTATTTAGAAATTGTCTGTGACACATCATTTTAATAAATTGCTCGGCTTTCGGTGAAGCTCCTTCGTAGAATAAGTTCACTAGTTGCCAAGATTGAAAACCATGATGGGGTAATAAACTCAATAAATCTTTGGAAGTGTTCCCAACGAGCACAAAAAGTTTCATTTGAATTTCCCAAAAATCCTTGTATTTGTTCCCGTAAGGCGACAGTACAGTGTGTGGGAAAATATTTTTTGAAAAACTTTTGTTGCATTTGGGCCCACACAACTAACGAGAGGCTTACGCATGGCATTGATGGGACACCAAGCGTAAGTAGTTCTGACCGATCACATATGCACCGTCCTTTCATCTTTAGGGCTCCAATCAATGAGCGATACTTGGCCCCAGCAGGTCTATGATGTCGACCATCATAATTTCATCATGGATCCCAATGGGGCTCGGCATATCGCTTCTGCTGAAAGTGTCTGGCATCAACAGACATTAAGAAATGGTTTCTTTAACAGTAATTTTAGAAATTTATAAATTCAGTAGTTACTTCATAAATTCCTCAATCAATCTCTTGGAATTTTTTGGAATCCCTCTTCTGCAAATTTTGCACACACCAAGTGTTTCTCTTTATTTTCTCCATCTTTGAATATGTAGAATTACTCATATTTGTAATATAGTCTGAACCATGTCCTTCATTTAATATTCCATGTTTAATGTAAAATTATTGGACATACACCCCCTGCTATTATATAGCAATACTCATTATCTCTAATATTAAATTAACTACTTCCTTCCTTATACAATGTTCAAAATCATTCTCTAATAATTCCCATGCTCTGGACACAGGTTGGTTAGACATAAGCTCATCAATCTAGTGGTCCCACCAGTTTTCCCTAATAGATAGTCATAAATCTATCGTCCTAACAGTGGCTCCGGCGTAATCTACTATATTAGATTGACGTTCAGAGGGTAGTCATTGGACCATCGACCTAGCGATCCCCTGAGTTCTTTGGTATAATCGGCGGACCGGCAGGCATCTCCAGGCGATCTCTCCTGGTACTGATCGGCACAGAGTATGGCTTGCTATCGCCTGTCATGCCACATGTTGGAGGATCCATTACATATTGCTGACTGGGAAGACCGTTAGTCTCTGTTACATTATGGACGAAAAACTAACCGATCATATGTGTGTAATCGTCTTATCCAATGACTCATGCTTGACATCATCTAGAGTGATTACAACTGCCTTATCCAATGGCTTAGAGGTGACATCATCTGGAGCGGATGCCTCATGTGTCGGGCACATGCGTTACTTGGAGGGCAATACATGGGTTTCTATAGAAAGTTACATTGCACAACCATAAGGGCTAAGTCATTCTAAATCTAAGTGGTGTTACTTTGTTGTACTTGCATCTCAAACTCCTACATATACTTAAATGACCATCGGAGGTCCTTTTCGGTCCACTCCCACCGGTCAGACACTAATGAGTGCTCATTGTGCAACTCAGGTTAAGAACAAGGTCATTCTCTCAGGCGGTCCACTCAGGCAAAGGTCCAGCTAGGCGAGTAGCTCAGGATGATAACACCACATAATGCCAATTGTATTTGTTTCAGCATGAAAATTCCCGGATTGCGATGTCGCAATACTCTAAAAATCTCATTGCTTGCTTAACTCAATTGTTAATTAATTTTTCCGATTAATTAATTAAACATGCATAGGAAAATAATACGAACATTAATCAAAGTGCACAATACCAGGATATACGTGAAAACCCCTAAATGGACAAAAATCACGAGAAGGAATCAAGCACTATAAACTGACTTACATAAACAACAGTTACAAGATAACCCATGATGCTAAGACTCCACCTAACGCCTCTAAGTTCACATTGCCAGATCCACATGCACTGCTCTTGTACTTGATCAACACAGTCGCGACTCCACGCTCTTTCCAGTTGATCATGTTGAATGCCTCAACTGATTGAATGTCCTTTGAATGAAGAACTCACTTTGAAGTGACGAATTAAACTCTAATAATCCATATGAACTTCAAAGTAATAATCCTCCAAGAGAACATTCAATCTCTTCTACGATATATGCTTCATATGTATACTGAAAGTCTATCCCGATGAAACACGCGATTGCACATATATATAAGAAATGCCACAAAAAAGTGCTATAAAACACTAAGAACTCGCCATCCGCCACAGTCGCTCGAGCGACTTTAAAAAGTCGCTCAAAGGAATCTTTCCGCTCGACGTTCGCTCGAGCAAACTTCGCCGCTCGATCCCAGCACACTTTGCCTGATTGATTGTGGAACTTCGCTCGACCCTTTTTTTGAGTCGCTCGAGCGATTCTTGAACAGTCAGTATTTCATGTTTGGCAACTCTGAAGCTTCTGAAGATGAACTTACATATCTTCTTCAACTCAAATCAATTCCTAACTATTAATGACTCAATAAATAAGAAAAACAAAAATATTACATGACCGCTTGATTTTCCTTTTACTTTCCTAAGCAGACACATCTATAAAATAAAGATTACAACCTTTAATTATATTTTGTCAATAATGAAATTGTCAACTAAACCAAAATACTAACCTTACGGATTTTGGACCTAACACGGGAGACCAAGCTACTTTGTGTGGTTGATAACTCATAACAACCAGCATGCAAAAAATCTTATATTTGTAACAGACAATGATAACGCCAGCTACTTTGTGTGGTTGATAACTCATAACAACCAGCATGCAAAAAATCCAATATTTGTAACAGACAATGATAACGCCAAACTGACGGCAGTTATCTGGGACTGGGAGCTGAGTTTACTAAACTTCCTTTTTCTGATTTGACAATCCGTTCACTTCCATCAATCATGATCAATTCCTATCTAACTAAATCACAATTCAGAACTCATCTGCAAGAAAATTAGTATCTAATTTTTCCACCACAGTATATCTTACAGGCAGTATAGGAAGAATAAAATAAATCAGCTAAAAATTTAAAGAGTGAAAATGCATAATGTATAGCCACATGAATAAAAGTTAAGCAAATGCATACTCACATTCTGTGTTCCATCTTCCTCCCAGTTAAGACAGACAACAGCAACCGTGTGGGACATAACACTTCTCAACAACTTTCCATTCTACCGTGCATAAAGGACATGAAAAGAACAAATACATGGGATAAATTGCCTTGGAATTTTTGTCTCAATACACAACTATAAGAGTACACATCGACAACTTAGCTGTACATAGAATCTACACCAAGAGAGGTAAGCAATAATAAAGGTGAGGTGGGAGGTCTATCTTCGTGGGACACAGTAAACTAAGGAGACTAAAATCATACCCACAACTTCATGTTCAACTCATGCTGTGAAATAAAAGATTTCAATCTCGAATTTGTTTCAAAGTCGGGTTTTAAAAATGCATTTCTGGAAATACTAGGACCCGAAAATTTGTTTCCAACACACTTTGGGATTGGCAAAAAATTCTAGGCTGATATTTTTCCTCCCCCTTTTAGAGATCAACCTTAAGGCTACTTACTTCAACATCATGCAATGAAATGGTCCCATCTTCAAGCCCCACAGCTATTGCTTTACCATCAGGATGCCAGCATAAGCATGTTATGCTTTTCCCTACAAGGAAATATTATAATTCTGTCATGTACATAATAAGTAGAAAAGCACTTTTTATGGATACTATATCTCCTTTGCTTAAAAGAAGGCTTTGATGGCAATACAAAGAGCTGAAAGTTGCAGAACTAGGATGTTTTTTAAGTTTAAGTAGTATCTAACAAGTCAGTGGGCTTCCAGTCAGGGATCCCGCATTTTGTTTACGGTCCAAACTATCATTTTTAAATTAAATTTTCATGATTTGAATCGGTCAATGTCTTTAAAACGTGTTGATAAAGATCCCCACGAGAAACAGTCAAAAAATGACCGGGAAAGACTTCATCTGGACAGATTTTCATGAAATTTTACTGAACAGTCTGTATAAATTTGCTCGAATGAAGCATTACCGATCATGTTTTTTGACCATTTTTGTAGGGACCATAAAAAATATATTCTAAACACATTGGACAGTTCAGATTGTAAAAATTTGATCGGAAAATGGCCGAAAAATGGTGATCCGGACCGTAACAAAATGCGGGATCCCTGACTGAAGTGAACGTCTAACAAGTAGCAACTCAGATATATCCCTAAATTTGCAGACCCACTACACACATAAAATGATAAAAGTGGTATATTATATTTCGGGTTTCCATACATAGAAATTGATAAGGGAAAGTGCAAAACTAAACTATCAAAGCAAAGCAAACACACAGTATCCCATTATCCACCTGTTTGACAAGTGGATTAGCCCCTTCTCTTGTTTTTCTGCTTTTCTTTAAATGTAGGACGTTAGTAAGTTAGATTACCACTACTCGGTGTTTGATGCTTCAATAAGCTTGAATCTCGAAAATTACAATTGAAAGACATGGGTTATACCCATAGTTATTTAAGGTGCAATGTGCACCGAGATGCAAAGGTTTCATAGGGTTTAGAGGTGATGCGTGAGGCGAGGCGCGTGCCTTATCGAAGCAAGGTGCCCCTAGCTGATTGAATATCTTATACATCGTCATATACTATCTATTATACAAAATACAATGGTCCGTGAAACCCATATATTTTGCTTTATATTTTCAGCCGTTGGATCTGTTTGCATCTTGGATGGGCGGATGAGATAAAAACCCTACTCATTCCATATGCGACATCACAACCGTTGGATCTGTGTTTGTGTCTTGGATTGCTTTCTGTTCAACAGTTGGATTAGCAATGGATCCATGATGTAACCGTACTATTTATTACGATGACAGTTTCTGTTTACTCGTCTTTTTAGCTTTTGCAAAAAGGAAATGAGCAGTCAATGTCTTTCACTCCATTTGGAGAATACTATTGTTTTGGAAAAAGTTTTTTTTTAAAAGGAATTTATTTTTGGATGTCTAATTGTGACAAAAAATTAAAAATATTTTCTGATATTTAGCTCACAGAGAAAACTATTTATATTATAAAATGACCAAATATGCAATATATATCTATTATACAAAACACCTTGGTGTGGGCCCCACATTTTTCATACAAAATTTTCACACATTTTCATACATATTTTTATACATTCATTCTCTACACATTTTTAATATACATCTATTATATCTATTATACAAGACATCTTGGTGTGGGTCCCACACATTTTTCATACACATTTTCATAAATATTTTCATACATACATTCTGTATACATTTTTCATACACATCTATTATATCTATTATACAAAACAACTTGATGTGGGCCCCACATATTTTTCATACGCATTTTTCATACACATTTTATACATATTTTCATACATACATTCTCTACATTTTCATACATATTCATCATGAGTGCCGAAAACACAAATTAATGTCGAAGGCACTACTAACACTCGAAGTTTCGTTGTGCCCTTGGGTATTGTGTTGTGCTTTCTATTCTGTCGCCAAGTGCCGATGGGACAGGCTATACTAAAAATATAAATCGAGTGTCATCACTCATCATGAGTGTCGAATGCACGAATTAGTTCCGAAGACACTATTAACACCCGAAGTTTCATCGTACTCTTAAGTATTGTGTCACGCTTTCTATTCTGTCGCCACGTGCCATCGGCACGAGCTATCACTGGTATGCATATATAATATGCGTGTAAATACAATGTATGTACACCATAGTTGTGTGTGTATACATAGTCTGTAATTTGTAAATATATTAGCGCAAGCCCGTGCCTAAAGGCCCGGAACAAAAATTTCGTTATTATTTTTTAGCAAAAAATAAAGGCACGATCGAAAATAACAAAATATTTGTATCTAAAGGCAGAAATCAACATTGTGTCCGTACACCTGGTGAAGTAACAAAAATAATAGACAATAAAAAAGTAATGAATTAAGTGAGATAAAATAGATACTTTATAGAAATAAATAAATACTTTATTGAGGTAAAATATAATTAGGATGAGATAAAATATTAGAGTAGTGGTACAATATAATTAAGGAGAATAGTAAAATATTATAGTATGGGTAAAATATAATTATGTTAGGTGGTAAAATATAATTAAGTGTAATTAAGAATAAGAGTAAAATATAATCAAGAATGAATGTAAAATATAATTATATTAGAGAATAAAGAATAAAATATAATTAGGGATGAATAAG
>NMUG010001689.1:0-17322 GCA_002855965.1 Monotropa hypopitys | reverse complement strand
CTGTCCTTCCCGTCGGAGGATGTGATATCCCCTATCAAAGGACGCGGAGAGTCGACGCGAGTCCCTATTTTGGGAACCCGCCGACCTCTAACCATCGTTTCTGGTTGTCTCCGGCAGAACATGAGTGCAAGATGACACGATCCAATAGTTCCCAATCTAGCTCCGGATCTAGCAGTACTTCGAGCTTCAGCTCTGGGCCGAGTGCTAGTTCCGGATCCAACTCTGATGCAACCTTTACTGGATCCATTCCGGAGAGCCGCCCGTTGTCGCTTGATCCAGTCAGCATTGCCTACCCGCCCCAGGTGGCTGTTGAAGCTGAGCCCCAGGGGGCTGCTAAAACGAGGGGAGATAACGACAGAGTTGGGCCGTCCGGTAGAGCTGCCGGATCTGATTGTCCATGGCCGTACCTTGCGTACGTCTCCGGTAAGCCCATGCTAGATGAGGCCTCCAGGGATAAGCACAACATTCTGTCAGATGTGACTGTTGCCCTGCCGAACCTTGAACTGGTCACCTTTTCTTCCGACCATGTAACCGTCCTCCTGATGGCGATTGCCGAAGGGGGCTCCAGTTTCCAATAAATGTCTCTGTTTGTGACGTCTTTTGTTCCTTTGATCTGACACCGCTTCAGCTGTCAGTGAACTCTTATTGAATAATTGGCTGCGTCTGTGAGCTTAGTCGGATCAAAGCCTTTGCTTTCGATCATTCCGATCTTTTCCCCCCCTTTTCAATGTCCCATAATAAGCGGTCTGTACAGTATTTTTTGAGCGTTCGGACCGGAGTCGGGGACCTCTTCACCAGACTGCTGGACTCGGAGAATTGGGCAAACATGTATGTAACAATATCCGTCAATTATAACACACCAGCAGACAACTCTGAGCCCCTGCCGACGACCTTTGGTTCCCCTGGTAAGACTTCTTTCTGCTTTTCTCATTCTGCAGTTTGTTTTGGTCGGCTTATAATTGTACTTTGTTTTGCAGCTCTTTCTAAGGTCACCCTCCGGTTCAAGAAGAAGGCGTTGCAGGAGAACGTTGATGTGCTCCTTGCTGTGATCGACCAGGATGCCCCAAAGCTCCTCGGGTACAGATCGACTTACTTTTCCTTTCTGGAGGATAAAAGAAAGAGACAACGCAGACGAGCAGTTGAAGCTGAGCTCGTGGAGACGCCGAGGGGAGGAATTTGAACTGCTGGACCTTTGGTCGGACCTGTCCCCGTTGACGGGCCGACTCCCGCTGATGTGGTGTCGACGGTGGAGACAATGCCTCCGATTGAGCCAAACCGGAATAGGAAGCATCGCTGGGATCACTTCAGCGAAGCTTAAGAGAACAGGAGGGATCGACGGAAGGAGAAGCAGCCTGCGGCAATGCCGGCGCCGGAGGAGGGAGCCGTTGTGGATGCTGCTATTGAGTGGCGTCCGGTGCTGGTGAGGCCCGATGGGGCTCCGGGTTTGGCATCCGATGGTGTCCTCGCCGATATTGCAGTCGACCTTTCATTCCTTTGGCTCCTAGAAGCTTCGGGCAACACAGATGGCCTTCTTGGGCCCGTCCCCGGCTGATTGAACCTCGGCTACTCTACACTGGTCCAAGTATTTTCTCCTTTCAATCGATCTATTTTAGATAATGCATAAGTCAAAATTTCCACCGATTTCATTGCTTTGCTTCCAGGCGTCAGTCTGCTTCTCGACCTGCCATGATTATACCGTCAGTCTGCGCAACGAGTGCGAGGGACTGAGAGTTAGGAACGTGGAGCTGTCAGCCCAAGTACTGGCGGGCCAACATGAGTTGGCGATTGCGAGCACTTTGCAGATAGCGGAGATCTAGGCAGCGTTGGAAATTTCAAGGGCAACCATGGAGGAGACCGCCATGAAAGCCGACGCCAAGGGCTACACGGAGGGCTACGAAGATGCCCAAACAACATATAGGTCCCAAGTGAAGGAAATCGTGGCGGAGCAGCACGAGTTCAGCTCCCAGACCAGATTTCTCGAGGGCCACAAGACCAACTATGAGTGTGCTTTGAACACCGTCGAGCTTGATGAACATCATGTTGCGTGGACTTATACTGTTGAGCCCAAATGTGCCCTCCCCAGCCTTGCGAGTACACGGTCGACCCGTGGTGCTTCCGGGAGCAAGACTCCGGCCGCTGATTTTGCTAGTCGTTGGCCCCTGTCGATGATTGCTCCTTTTTGATTTAGTTGTCTACCTCCTGTTTCTTATGTTGTACTTCCTTTGTAACGGTTGAGACTTTTATGAATCGATTCTCAATACCTAAATTCCATTTCTTGGATTTTTTGTTGACCAATAATCCAAAAATCTTCATTTGTTTGATAATATGGAAGAGTATTGAGAGTCGTTGGGAAATTTCATGAATTGAGTTTAGAATGCTTAATTTTATTTCATCGATTTTGATTGTTTCAATCTCAAAATCTTCGTTTAGTTATTGGAGTGTTTGATCCTAGAATGTCGTAGAGAATTCCATTGTAAATCCAACGCAACATGAATCGTCCAAATCGGAGTTCGGACGAGGAAATTAGGCCAAAAACTCTCCGACAACAGTTTTGGTGAAACTGCTGCAGATTGCGTAACCGGTAGCCCAAATTATGGCGCAACCGGTAGTGCATTCTTCTCTGCAACAATTTTGGAGAAACTACTGCGCGTAGTGCAACCGGCAGCCCAAATTAGGGCGCAACCGGTTACGGGTGCCCAGACAGCATTTTTGCAGAAGCTTAGTAAGAGTGTTTTGGTCATTTCTCATGCATTTTTACTCAACCTAAAGCGTGGGAAGAACCCTAAATCCATCCAGAACTCATTTCTACTCTCTCTCTACCTCCTTCTCCCTTCTTCTCTTATTTCTCTCTCCATTCTCTCTAAGATTCAAGAAATTTGGCTAGTATTTGAAGAAAATCCCAAGACTTATCGTTGACGGGGACTCCAAGCTCTATCCAATGGTGTGCATGGATCGTAGCACTCTCTATACCCCTCACCTAGGGTTGAAAGTTCATCAACTCATTCAAGGTAGAGTTCTCTACTCTTTGTGTCTCCTTTCTTGGATTGCTCCTTTCCCCCTCTCTAGATTTCACGCACATGAGGACTTTTCGTAGTTGAGGGTTGTGGGTCAAATTAGTCCATGAATTCCTTAAGAACCTATGTTGATTTGGGTGTCATTAGACTCTCCATGACTTTTATTTCAAGATCCCCTAGTTAATTTGTAAAACCCCTAATTTTCATAAAACCCTAACTTGGGTCATTTGGGAATTTTGAAATTGAAGGGTCCAATGTTAGAGTTGATTGTTGTAACATGGTTATATGACCCCATTGACACTTGAGTTTGGTGAATTGGAAGTTAATTTTACTTTTCCCCAAAAAACTTGAAAGATCCCCAAATTTTTATAAAAGTGCCTAATTGAGATGATGAAATTGATTTGCTGCCTTTGGCCTTGAAAAATACGGTCTATGGCATTGTTGACACTTGAAATGACTTTTGGAAATCAATTTTGGAGAATTCATGTTTTGGTCATTAATGGTGATTAGGAGGTATGGATGGCTTAATCTTTGGAAATTAATGAATCATTGAACGGATGTTTTAATTGAACAAGAACATGAATGATACGTTGAGTTGGCTATATATTATCAGACGAGGATTTCGTTCCCTGAGTGGATTCACACTCACTACATTGCGCAATGGGGGTCCACTGGAGCCCATAGTTGTCAAATCGTGAATCGAATCGTGAATCGAACAGTGAATCGCGAATCGCGAATCGCGACGATTCAGTCACAATTTCTAAAATATATTTAAAATGCATATTTTAAGCAAACTAATATGTAAAAAGATAAATTAATGATCATATGACCTATAATCACGATTCATGAATCCTATAATAACACACTTAGCGTAATATTGATAGTCCAATACGTACTTGCATTGCATGTTGCTTACAAAAAAGATAATTCAAAGTACAAACATAATTAAACTAATGAAAAAAACATAAAAAAGTGATGAATTATTTTTTTTCTCAATTGTCTTTAAGGTCAAACTCATCCCCATCATGATCATCGTCTTCCTCCATAGTTGCGTCATCAAGCTCTTCTTCCTCGTCTTCTTCTTCAATGACTTCATTATCCTCAAGGACTTGGATTTCATCTTCATCATCACTGTCACCAACTTTCTTTTTCCCCTTCTTTTGTGCATAAGCATTTATAGTTCTTGGACCTACATTGACATTCCAACAATTTTTTAAATAAATGTGCAATCATAGAAATTGAACACGAAATAGCATCAACTAAACACTTTAATTGTACCTCTCTTTTTCTTTTTGCTAGTTAATCCATCATCTTTAAAACACTCCTCACTGTCCATCCAAGAGTGATCTAGAGGTAGAACCGGGTCTTCTCTCTCAGTGATCCATTCATCATCCGAATCCATATCCGATAAACAAATTGGATCATATGTCTCGCCACTTTCTTGCCTTTTTGCTTGCCTCAAATCAAGTTGAATGTTGTATTTTACAAATACAAGTGCATTCAATCTTTGTGTTTCCAAACGGTTCCTTCTTTTTGAGTGTACATGATCAAAAATACTCCAATTCCTCTCACATCCGGTGGCACTACAAGTGGCGCTTAACACTCTTATTGCTAGCCTTTGAAGCTCCTTGTAACCTTCGCCATAACTTTCCCACCACAATGCTATATATTAAAAAAAAATATGATTAGAAACTAGGAATTGATTAAATTGAAAATATAATATACTAATATTTGGAATTTACCGGGTTGCTTCTTGTCTCTAGTCAAAATAGCCACGTCGATACCAAACAAACCCTCGGCACTTCTAAATTTCTCTAATTGCTCGTCAATAAGTACCCTCGTCTCCATGTTCGGGTACATCCGCTCTATAGTTGTAAATAACCCAATTTTGACTTCTTTATCGGCATTAAATGTTGGGCTATAATGAAACCTACAAGCAAACTAGTTGATTAATATTCTATGAACAAAAAAATCAAATAAAAGTGTACAAAAAAATCAAACAAAACTATACAAAAAATCATACAAAGTATACAAAAAAACAAGTTACACAAAAAATAAATACTTACTTGGGATTGAGGTAATATGCCGCCACATGAAGAGGCCTATGGAGTTGATAATTCCATCTCTTGTCAACAATGTTCCAAATTTTATCATACCTACCTTTAACATTTCCCAAATTTGAAGCAATTTCTTCTTTGGCTCTATCCATAGCCTCGTATATATATCCCATAGCCGGCTTCACATATCCATCCACAAGCCTCAAAACTTTTACCAATGGGAGAACACAATTCATACAAAATTTGATTGCTTTCCAAAATTTGTCATCATGCAAAATTATTCCTTGCACTTTTGTTCCTACTACACTTTTGCCATATTGGCTTGTAGCCCAATCGACCGACGCAAACATAGCTCTAAGGTGAACTTTTTTTTTTCATGAAAGCTCTTCAAAGTAAGATAAGCGGTGGCAAATCTAGTAACCGCCGGTCGTGTCAATTCCCTTTTGTTTGTGTAGCCTCTAAACATGTCAAGCACCCAATGAACAAAAACCACATCATCAAGCAACTCATATAATTTTTCCGCATTCTTAAATATACCTGAAGTGTCAATAGATTTTACAAAAACCGTACCACGTGGGCTATTCACAAGAAAGTTTGTAATGTTCCTCGATTTCCCATCGGTCCATGCATCGGACATCAAAGTGCATCCCGTTTTCTTCCACTCATTTCTATACATCTCTAGTCCCTTGTTCACCAAATCAACATCTTTTTTCAAGTAGGACACCCTTACCTCATGATAAGTAGGAGGTTTCAACCCCCTCCCATATTCTCCAATCGATACCACCATCTTCTTAAACGTAGGACATTTGACGGAATTAAAAGCAATTGCATTCTTGTAAAAGAAACGACAAATATCTCTAATCACCGGCTCTCTCTTTTTTACCATTTCATTCAAATGAATTTGCTTTTTATTCCCTTTGGCGACGAATCGTTCCATTTTTTCTTTTCCTCTACTTTTAAAAACAACTTCTTCCTCCTCAAAGCAACCAAAATTCGTACCTTCGTCGATATTTTTTTTGGCGTTTAGAAACTCTAAAAAATGATGCCTAACTTCATCCGAAACTTGTGTGCACCTAGCGACGTTATTACGAGTTCTGGGCAAATGATTTTTCATCTGTGCAACGCCACCCCAAAATTGTTGATGACAATAATTGCAACTCAAATGCATCCTATTATTATCACTAACCCGGGCACAATGATTCCATGTAGTGTCCTCAACTTGTTTTCCCTTCTTTCCCATACCAACAGTACGAAACAAACTGTACAAAATGAAAAAAAATTAAGTTAAACCTGAAGGGGAGAGACAACAGATAAAAATGAAAAAATGAACAAAAAATGAACGGCTAACAATGACTGCAGGACTCTTTGGGTAAGGCACCAGATTCGAGCACTACAACGCTTTGATTTTACTTTACTCTGAAGGGCAGAAAAAATGAAAAAAATGAACAAATCAATACCTTCTCCTGGCGACCACGGTGAGGTGAGGTGGGAGAGAGGCGGGCGACCACGGCAAGATGGGAGAGAGGCGGAGGATGCGGGGGAGTGTCGAACACGGGAGATACAGAGATACAGAGATAGACTCGATCGGGAGTTTCGTGAGAGTTAACAGGGTTACATTTTGGAAAACCTGCAAAAATAACCGTTTGAAAAAAACTCGACCCGTTTTGAAGAAAACCCGACCCGTTTTGAAGAAAACCCGGACCAGATTCATCAACCCGTTCCAGATTCGAGTTAACCCAGAATCGTACTGAATCGTATAAATCAAGCGATTCGCGCGATTCGTATGCGATTCACCCGATTCACATTGCGATTCACGGCAAGTTGCGATTCCTATATCCGATCCGTATCGCTAGGCTAGTGAATCGAACCGAATGGTACGATTCGAATCGCGAATCGTACGATTATGATAACTCTGCTGGAGCCCTTCCTAAGGTAGGATAATTCTGAGGAACTTACGGTTCTTTTTCTTTCACTTTGGTCCCCCTAATCTATTTAAAACTTTAATCAGATTTATTTGATCTCTTAAAGCTTCAAATAATCCTACAAAAATTCCATAAATATTTTTATAAAATTCCTCAACATTTTCCATCACCATATTATTATTCAACTAATAAATTCCTTATTTAATACTTTATTAACAATTAAACTTGTTTTAATTAACTTAATCGTTAAATTTTCAGGACGGGTGTTACAGGCTGAGCTGCCGAAGCCTTGCATCAACAGATGGCTTCTGGAGGGCCACATTCCTGTCGGAGCTGGGGACTGTGCGGCTCCTCTTCAAGTTGAGCTGGTCCCGGAGGTCCTGCTCTTTGCGGGGAGGAGGGGGAGTCGTGATGCATGTGGTGCCTCCTTTTGTGGCTGCGCTCATGATGCTCATCCCGGTTCTTGTCTGGACACACGCGATCCTTTCTTTGCAAGCCCTCGGCCTTGTGTTTGAACCCTCCTTTGAGCGGACTTCCAGTGGACTGATGTCCCGAGGGTCAACAAGGACAAATTCCCTGTCATCGAAGAAATACGGTGTCTCGCGAGATCTTCCAGAGCGAGAGCCTGAGATAGCGTCACCGGAGGGGTGATGCCTAGAGGACTGGACATGACCGCCTCCCGACTGGCGCTCAATCGCTGGGGATTGGCAAATTGTCTTTCCCTTGCCTGAACGACCGTGATCGTTTGGCTTTCCCAGTCGCTCTAGCGCTGGGCGCCTCCCGGTGTACTCAGAAGTGGAGCGTGACGGGGATCTGTTGCCATGCTTCTCTCCAGATGGTGCTTATGGAGGGTCAGGCAGAGAGTGCATAGAGAGTGCCGTAAGTCTGGTGAGCTGATCCTTCAGAAAGGTGATTTCATCGTCCTTCTGACGCATCTACTTCTCAGATGGCTGTGAGGAGGACCCCAATAACTTCAGAGATGGGTTTTGAGCAGTAGCGGGTCCTTGCGCCTGCCAGATATGAATGGCGAAGGGGGCGACGGTGGCAGGTGGTCGCTGCGGTCGGATCACGAATTTTCACCTCTCATTAGGAAAAGAGAGAGATGAATAGGATGGACGATGGAGATCCAGGTCACCGGAGTCTAGGAACAATGTCCCTAGCGGAGTCGCCAAATGTGCTGACTCCTTCCTCGATTGTTCGCTTGAGCTCGGTCCGGAGTCCGATGGAGGTTTGTCCTGCAAACAAAGGGGGAATGCCTTGCTTGACCCTTTCAAAATGATGGTGAGTGTCCACCAGTCGACAGTGACCGAGAGGGGCATCCGATGGCTAAGTCAGCAAGTGCCAGAGATGAGAGGAAAGAAAGTAGGAACAGTCGGAGAGTCAAGAGTCTAACCCCATGAACAATAACTCAATGGGGTATATAGGTCTCCAAACCTGAATTGGTGCTAAAGGCAAGCACATGATGCACACGAGGCGGTCCCGTTGCTGACGTCAGCCATAGCTGCTTGTTATTAGGCCGTTGTGATGACCCGAGCCACGTCAACACATGTACGGCGAGCCCCGAGTCTGTCGCTGTGTCGGAGGTCATTGTTCGCTGTCACTGCCGATGGTGGACCCTTCTAGCACAAGACTGACCGATGGGGGGAAGTTGTGCCTCCTCCTGGCGGGATGAAGGCATGCAGGGATTCCTTGTCGTCCCGACTAGAAATGCCGAAGGTTTGAAGGAGACTGCATGACCGGCCCGGTTTGGCTCCTTCGAGTGTTCAGTGAATCTGCTTTGGTTGTCAAAGGTCCGCATGAACCGTCGGTTTCGTCCTTCGGTCGTGCAGATAAGAGTTTGTCGGAGGTCCGTGAGTCCGACGGCTCTGGTTTGCTCCGCGAGATTGTTGAGGAGGGGTCTGGATTGCCTGGACGGTCCGGTCCTGTAAGATGGATCCGAATGCCCAAGCCGCAGTCCGGCTACTACAGTTGGTAATATGTGTCAATCGCAAGTGTTTTTGTTTATTTGAAAATATATAGTAAATACTATGTTTATACTATGTAGATGAGATAATCTGAGTTACCATTTCTCTTATAACTTGTCTTTCATATTTTCTTTTCTTTAGTAGCTCTTGTTTTGCTTGTTTTGAGATTCATTTGCTTGTGAGGTTCTACCCTTGGTGGCAGCGCTTCATTCTCCATGTCTCCATGGGATCAAAGTTCCTATGAGATTGACTTGGAAGTTTGAGAGCGAGATTTACCCTGGTGGGAGGATCATACTACCAAGTATAAGAGCGGATCTGTTGTGGTACATGATACGTGTGTTGTTTGGATAGTATAGAGATAAAGCGAGAAGAACCCTGTGATAGGATTTAGTGAGAAAATCCTTGATGTTTTACCAGAACAAAAGAGTTGATTTACCGGAAAATAGTAAATCGACCAAGGAATTAGCAATCTGGGAACCTTTATTTATCGGAAATAAGGTGATCTTCTTCCGGTAATATAAGTAATACAGAAAAAGAAGGGGAAATACAGATAGGGTTTTAGAGAGAGAGAATTAAGAAAACGAGAAGGATTCATTGTTTTTCTATACCTTTTACAAAACGTCATTCTCCTCCTTTTATACAAGATTATACCGACTAACTTTCACAACCAATCACCTCCACTAACTGAAAACTAACTAGGAGCCTTTAACTACCATGACTAACTTCTAACTGTTTTAACTAACTAACAAGAATGACAGCCGTGACTCCCAACTCCTATTCTTAATGACGAGTATATGGGGGTAACACTGATTTTTTTGGCTAAAAATCATAAGATAAGAAACTAGGGTTAATACTGAAAACAACCATTTAAGGACTTGTAAGGTACCTTATTATCCCCATATTAAAATGAATCTGTAAATTATGTAGATAATAACCAAATTGTAAAAATGCAAATTAAACCTCCTCAAGAATTGGGTTTCTACACCTTGATTTACATTGTTCACATTCATGATGTGTACATTTGTATTGTTTTGTGGAATAGTTGCATAACAAGGCTGCTAAGAAGGCTGTCAATTCATCAGCTACCTCATCTTTTGTTTTAACTTATGCATTGTGTCTCAATTAGGAGTGTAGGACAGCCAATACCAAGGCTCCGTTTGTTTTTGGCCAAAAATCTTTTGCAGGAATCTTTTTTCTTGGAAAATATTTTCTGACATTTGGTGCGATGGAAAATAATAGTCATCGGATAATGTTTTTGTGGTCAACAAAAAATCAATTGATTCGGACGGAAAATATTTTCCACTTTTAAGGGGTGAAACGTTTTCTGGATCATTACCATCACTGCCCATATAGACCAAAATATTCTTACACGTTAAATAGACCAAGACTCACGTATGTGATAGTACATAGACACATCTAATCACTATGAAAATGATTAAAAAACCTTTACATGTAAAACTAATTATATTAATACACTAAAAATTTGCACTCTACCACCACCACCACTGCTAGCATGTTTTTTTTTTGACAATTTGAGCCATTAGATTTTGAGAGGTTTTTTAAATGTATTAACAGAAAATGAATTTTATTTGTGTCTAGTTGCCAACAAATTGCTTTTCCCATCATTTGATTTTTATTCCTCATGAGTAGCTGTCAACAGGGGCGGGCTCAAGATTAGAAATTGGGTGTTGTACCATTAGATTAATACCCATGATCAGAAATTGGGTGTTGCACTGTTAGAATAATAAAAGTATAAATTACCAAAAATTTTAAACTTATAACAAAAAAATAAAGAATTTACAAATTTGGGTGTGGCACATGCCACACCACCCCCAGTGTAAGTCCGCCCTGGCTGTCAAACATGTTATTAAATTTAAGTGTATTAGTATCACTATGGTTTTGGTCATTTTTTAATTTTTATTGGATTTTTATCAAATTTTTAGATTTATCATTTGTCTTGATGAAAAAATCTACAAAGCAAAAAATTATGAGTCTTAAAAAATTCACTAAAGATGAAAAAATAATTTTTTTTACGATTTTAGCTTGTTTTGTGATTTTTTTTGTTTTGTTTTATATTATTATGCAGCATTTGTGATTATTCTCGTCAATGCTAATGAGGAAACACAACAATTGATGATAAGCTATACAAGAATTGTAAAGCATCAAATAATAACCATTAAAAAATTAATTTAGTCCAAACTCATCCTACTGATACTAGCACATGACACGTACATACCACTTTTTTAGAAATAAGGAAGCAAACATGTTGGGCACATTAAATTAATAAAAAAATACAGTTGTAACATAAATATGTTATGCATTGACATAAACAAGCCAAATCATTTCAAATCAAACTAAGAATGAAAATCCCAACATTCAAATTCCTTAGTATAAAATTTACTGACTCTATTATTTTTCTTTTAGACATGAAAGCATTGTATGAATGTTTTGAACATTTTATGATATAAATAGTTTTTGTGTGAACCAAACAACAAAAAATGTTACCTAGAAAAAGATTTCTTATTGCATCCAAACACCGAAAAACGAATTATTCTCCAGAAAATGCTATCTACCCGAAATAAACGAAACCTAACAGAAGACTGGCTCCTAGTCCAGTGATTTTTGTAAGCTGCATGCTGCCTTTTGGGGGGTAGAGTCCAGAGGTTTTCCCTCATCAGCTTATCATTTCTCCAGTTCATATGTTCGTTTAGAAATAACAACTATCCTTCAGGTTCTACCATTTGTTTGTCTTTCCAGTGAGCTAAAAATATGTATTTGTGCTTTATCTTACTCGCCCCTGCGAACTTGTAACTGATTCGTAGTATAAATATTGTCCTGGTTGATGTTACTCATCCATGGTGTGCGGTGCACTATTTCTGTTTTCTGAAGGCCCAGAAAAGTGCTGGTCTCCTTGTATAAAGAAAAGCAAAGCAAAGAAAGTACTGGTCACTTTTCAGCTGACTAGTCTGAGCTCTCGGTAAACCTTGCTCTGGTCTCTGAGTTTTGTGGGATAAGGAATTTGAGATTTTTAGCTGACACACGACATATAATTTCTGACCGACCATAGGAGCATGTGGTATTCATAGTAAGGCTTCTCCAAAACCTTTTTACTATAAAGGCCAATTACAACAATATCCAGTCAACTGGAAAGAAACCTATATAAGTTAGCCAAATTAATCGTCCATATTCTCTTTGGCATGAATTTTGGTTGCTTAGGTACGATTGGTTTACACTTGATATTAAGATGGACCAGTATTATATGGACACATTACAAGTACCACATTTATGGTACGTATACTTTGCTAATTGGTTGATGGTGTTTTGTGTTCTCCGACAATATTTTACAAATCAGGGTCTCTTCATAGAAAGAACAGGCTTCTCAATAGTCCACTTAGTAGTTCACTTGACTGGACTCTACCATGACTGGTGCATTTTGGGGCCCATTATGATTGAATCTGTTTGTTTTCTAGAACTCATCGAAAATATCATTTTTTTAAAATCATGTTGATCGGATACCATTCATTACCTGGTTGATACACATTTATCTTTAAAAAAATAAGGTGGCATATTGGATCGAACCCATTTGTGGAAAGATCAGCATTCTGATCAGGTATCAATTGTTATCTGATCAATATGATTTTTTGTTTGATTGATGTTCTTGACGAGTTCTATGAGATAAACAGTTTTGATCATCAAAATGTGCCCATAATGTGCCCTAAAATGCACGCTTCAGTGGACTGTTGAGAAGCCTGTGTTCCCCCCCACTTATATTTTCCCGTGGCATGTGGGAGTTCATTCGTCTTGTGGCCGGTGTTGTCTGCAGTGGTGTTCTTCCAATTGATAAGTTTAGGATGCAGAACAGAGGTTAATAATCCTTGGTTCCTCGCCTTATAAGTGATTGGAAGAATGTCCAGTTGGATGATAGGTATTCCTTCTGTCAGTTGTGTACTATTTTGGTGTAACATGTAAGGCAGCAAGTATCTGACATCCTGTATTCCCTTTGGTTGGTGAGGAGTCTTGCCTTGATGACTTGGAACTAAACTGGTATGTTTACTCCATATTTTGATTTATGAATTTTACCATGTGTGATGGAAATATCGTTGTGCGTATCAATTGCAATTCAGTTCCAACTTTTTTTGTGAAGCTTCGATATATGTCCCTTAGCTACTGTCAGATTCTTTTCTCCCAGCTAGTGTCAAATATTAGCTTCTTGTCTAACATTGTTCTTCATTGAATTTGCATTCATTCTTTTAGTATTCCATTTCTGTGACATGCATTCTTTTGCTTACACGTGCTTTGGATAAATGGAATTTCTTAATTTTAACTCATTGAAGTTATGGAGAGGTTCAGTTTGTTGCACATTTTTTGTGTTCAAAATATTTTCCCCTTAAACTAGAGTTTTTTATGGTTTCCGTATTCATTGTGCAGATTCCTCCATAGATGCATCAATCTTTTTGTTTTGGACTGGTGATTCATCTAAAGTTCAAGGCACTCATGCAAATGTCGTCTGTATATTTGTTGCAAAAAAGTACTGTTTGCCTAAAGGCCAGAATCTTAAACCTGTACTTTTGTTTCTATTCAAGTACTTATGTTCCTTGTAATGTTTTTAAAATGTAATATCTTGACTCCAATATTTTCTGTTCCTTAAAGTGTTGAGATCTGGTATGGTTTCCTACAGAGAACACATTTCTGTATTTTAAGGCTGTTTATTAGCAATGATTTTCAAATTTGACTTATTCCTTAATGGTTTTTGCTCGACTTTAGTCACATGGTTAGTGGAATTTATATGGAGTTAAAAAATCGTCATTGCCTTACTCTAATGCTGATGATTTTGTTTCTCCAATATCCAAGGTCTATTTCTCCACAATGATGGGAATTGCTTACAATAATATTATTTTGCAGGGGTTTTGAGTCTTATTAATCTCCCATCTTTGCATACGTGAAGCTTTTACTTAACTTTGTTTATGAAGCACAGGGGGTACGGGGTATAAGTGCGGTATGGGTGTGGTATGGAATATGGCAAAACCTAAAAAAAGTAGTGTACGAGTACGGGTAGGGTATGCCAATATTTTTAAAAAATAATAATTTTAGCATGCTTTACATGTAACATATAACAAGTAAAAGCACAATTTACCAACAAGGCTTAAACAAATTTTAGGTAATACTGTTATTTATCGATAAACAAAAGTTTATACTCCCTTTATCATATTCTGTATATGCGGGAGTTTCATGCACTAGGTCGCCCTTTTAGTAGTCAGTACTCACAAACTGTAAGACTATACAGTGTACACTATACATGTAAGTTACAATCATAATTAAAATTACATATTCAAATAAATCTTAGTCCTTAGATATCGAAATCTCACATGAATGCTGAAGAGGAAGAGGGATAATGGAAAGAGGGGTTGCATATCTCAGATCTGATACGAAAAGTTGTAAAAACCCACCTACACAACGAAAGTCATAGTTGTCAGAGTTGCTGGAGAGAGGTAGGTCGGAGTTTTGGTTGCCGGAGAAGATGCTAGGTTCAAGGCTCGCAGCTGGTCTCTTCCTTCCTTTGGTTTCTAACCTAGATGTCTAGATCGTAATATAGACTGCTGAACCATATTGCATTTTTTTGTTTCTAAGGAAAAATTACATACTAAGGCCAAACATATTAAGGTTTTTCCTACAGAACTCCTAACATTTATAAATTTTTACATTTTAGCCCTGCAGTACCCACTGCCGTACCCAAAAACCTCAAATGTACCTGGTGCGTTCTCGGAGTACCCGGTATGTATTTTGCCGTACCAGGACTGTACCCGTACAAAAGGGCTGAGATGATGACTAGATAAAAGTCAAAAAACCAGCAACACCTGCATAATATTTGTGCTTGGACAAGTCATAGATCTTTGTTGATTTACTTGTCCAAGTACAAATATTATGCAGGTGTTGCTGGTTTTTTGACTTTTATCTAGCCATTATCTCAGCCCTTTTGTTTTCCGGAATATGGAATCAACTCTCTCAGTTTGGCACATTCAATTATTTTTACATTGCATTAACTTGTTCTCTGAACTTCTCTTTTTACTGTTGCTATTGCAGGTGACCTACCTGTTGCACGGAAATGAGATTTATCAAGAGTTTTTTTTTCTTTTTCTTTGTTTCTTTTTTACTACCCCTTTCTTTTGGTTTGATGGCTAGACAACTGAATTAAATATTGGTTTTCCTAATTGTCGTTATGGTGGAGGGGGTAGTGTGGTAAGGCATGCTTGGAAAAGAAACAAATTTTCTTGAACCTTTGATAATTAACACCTCCTTGATTTTACAAGCTTGCTTGAGGTGCAAAGAACCCTTTCTTTAGTATTAGGGAGCAATAGCTGCTGAATGATATAAAGTGAAAAATTGCTTTGCCATTGGGGTTCTTGAAGTGATGTTTGGAACTCTTCTAACATTATATTTTCCACAGTTTGGTGCTAAGAAGCACAACACATTTACTGCCATCATATATCCGTGTTGGGAGGGTCAGAACTACCATGGACGGTTAGTTTATGTTTTATTTCAATGCGTACCCAAGGCAGCAGTTTTTTGAAGATTGATGTATCTGCTTGTCATACCACGTCATGTCCCGTGTTTTGTGTCCAGCTTGATGATAATTTCTTGAACTCCCATTCCTTTGTCCTGAGGCTGAGTTGTAGACTATAGTAGGGTCAATATGGTTTGGAAAGTTTTGATTAAAATAGTTGTTTCCTTTCCTGTAGGATTTTGTTCTGTTTCTTTTTTCCCCCTCTTCCCTGGCAATAGTTCCTCATGTGTTTCCAACAATTACTCGAGTCAACCTTATAATTTCAACACAACACAGTTATATATATATGTACATATATGTATATAGAGTGAGCTTCTCATGTGGACCAATTTGGTGCGGATCAAAAATGGACCACCATTTTGGTCCCGAATTTGGATGATCCAAACCGTTCAATGTTTTTAAAACGTGTTGATTAGGGTACTCGTGAGAAACAGTAAAAAAAAATGGCCGGGAAGGGCTTCATCTCGACAGTTTTTCATAAAATTGTAATGAACAGTCCACATAAAACTGCCTCGGATGAAGCCCTTCCCGGTCATTTTTTGCAGAGACCCTAAAAAACACCTGATAAACGCATTGGAACAATCGGCTCGAAAAAATTTGATCGGGAAGTGGACCAAAAATGGTGGTCCATTTTTGGTCCGCACCAAAATGGTCCACATGAGAAGCCCTCTCATATAGTATATATGACATGTTTAGTTTAACAAGTGTTTTTATTGTGAAACCGAGTGGTACAAATCCAGGAATGACATGTTCCAGACACGACTAGATGCCCCACTAGTAATTGTTGTGATCAGGGGAGATCACACAAGTATACGACGGAAAACTCTTTGTATTTATTAACACGAATACAAATAAAAAACCTCCAGAGAGAGGAGAACCCTATCTCACTCACACAGCCTCATCCATCCACTCGGTTCTCTCACTGCTGTCGGGAAGATGAAAATGGTTTGGATGGGAAACCAAAAGCTTGGAAGGGAAAACTAACAAATCACCCCTCCCTCCTAGCATGAAGAAATATCTCGAACTATAATCACCCCCTCACTGGGATGCCATCATGATGCAGATAGGATAGCTGAGTACCTAAGAGGGGCCACACCAAGGACACGTGGTGCTCCTCTGAAAGCTCTTGGCAAAAAACGTGTCCCGAGCTAAATACCTCAGCTCGGCTGACCAGTCTGACCAACCGTTATTCTCAACTTCTGAGTTCGGCTATGCCACATTTTGGGAATCCAAGCATACGAGAGTAATCGTCTCACTCAGAAGATCACTTTCGACCAACTCTGTAACACCCGATTTCGAAAATACATCTTTTAAATAGGTTAATGTTGGTTTGAACATTGAAATTTTGTTTTAACTAAAACTTTTGAATTCAGAAATGTAAGATTAGGAGTTAGAAAATTTTTGAAGGTTTGAAAAGTGAACTCTCTGCCATTTGGCCCATGAATTGATTTCGCTGGAGGCGCAACCGGTAGCGCCACAATGGGGCGTAACCGGTAGCGTATTGGGAAGTTACAGGGGACTGTAACTCGCGTAACCGGTAGCGTGTGTATGTGCGGAACCGGTTGCGTGTATTTTGGTACAACCGGTTGCGTATTCGCTGAATAGTGTCATCTTCTTCGTTCGGTGGTTTTTGTCCGGGAGTCATTTATTGAATTTTTGGAACAATCTTCATCATTTACTTTGGTTCAATCTATCCAAATCGTAAGTCCAAAAGGGGGAGAAGTATAGAGAGTGCCGAGAGAGTAAAAATGGAGAGAGAGAGAGATGGGTTTCGTTTTTGTAAAAATTGGCAGGAAATCGTAG
>NMUG010001688.1:0-17322 GCA_002855965.1 Monotropa hypopitys | reverse complement strand
GGGAATCGTGTTAAATGGTGAAATGCGATAATTAAAAGGGGCCTTAAATAGGGGTCTTGTGTTAATGACAAGCATGCTAGTACTTTCATATTCTTGTTTAATTATATAGAATGTGGACTGAAATTTTAGTTGTTTTCGACAGGGGACCTCGCGGAGAATCTTGACGCCTTGAACAAAGGCAAGGAGAAAATTGGCTAAGTGGTATCGGTGAGTGTAGGAATGTAGCATCTCAATAAGTTTAGATGCTTGTGCTCTTTTTTTATAGTAATTGCACAAATATCATGGGAAGTTGCATGGCATGGGGCATATATTTAGCATGTGCATATTTTGAGAAGATTTTGTATATGATAGGGTTTGGAACAAATGTTTGAGAAAGAAGTTTTGAGAAAACTATAGCCTAAGGGCATGATTTGTGAAGGAGATTTGGAAAGCAAATTATACTATATGTATAAGTGATATGATGGAAGAGAATTGGTGACTATATGGCCATGGGGAATACCCCTTAACATGTTGAAGTCGGGTTGCGGTTCGGTGACATGTTCTTGTCGAGGTCGGGCTGCAGTTCGACGGCATGATAGAATGGGGTTGCGGTTCGAAGTGATAGTGTACGGGGTGCACGAACTATTGCATATAGCAATAGCTATTTTGAAAGAAAAGGGACATGAGTAGTCCATTATTTTGAGAAAAATGGGCTGCGGTCCAAAATGATATTATGTATAAAAGGCTTGTGAATATGTAAAAGTTGAGAAGGTTTGGCATCATGCATGGCATTGCATCTTTCCTAGTTTTGGAACACTGATATCTTTTAAAGTTAATTCGTGCGATGCATATGTTCACACTCTGTTTCCTTGTTTTTACTTGGAAATAGGTATTCAATGATAGCGTTCCACTACGAGGCTAGAGAGCAGTGATAACAGGAAGAAGGCTTGGTCTGGTAGTGTGTTGAGGACTATAAATGTTTTGACAGCTTCATCATACTTTGTTTCAGTTGGTTATGTAGTACTTGGGAGTTTGTTTTCTTAATAGAACATTTGTTTTACATTAGTTCTTATAGTTGTTGAGGCACCGTGGACCTTAATGTTTTGGTGCTTTAATTATGGATGAGTTGTAATCTTTTCATGTTCTTGCTAAGGATATTTTGAGGTAATTTAATCAAGAAAATTTTTATTCCGTATTTTTATGGTTATTGAGGTTTAGGATGTTACAACTACCTTCCACCATTGTGGAGGTGTGTCAATTATGTTCTAGCCCCAGCCATACAATAGAAGAGTGCCACCAAGCACTCCAATATTCGGGCAATGATGAACAAGTTGCTATGACCCAAGGCTTTGGTCGCCACAACAACGATCCTTATTCCAACACCTACAATCCCGGGTGGAAGAATCATCCAAACTTTTCATGGCGACCACAAGGCCAAGGGCCACTACTAAGACCTCAAATGGGTCAATACAGTGCACCAATCCGACCCACTTTTTAGAATGCGTCATATCAGTCGGCTTCACGGCCACCACCACCACAACAACAACAATACCAACCTTCCACCTCTTCCCAAAATCAAATGGATATTGCTCCTCATGATGCTTTTCTTAAGCTTTTTGAGGAACAATCAAAGAAAATCCAATCTTTAACTCAACTTGCCCACTCACAAACCCAATCCATGGCCAAACTAGAAACCCAAGTGGGTCAACTAGCTAATAAATTGAGTAGACGGGAAGAGGGGAAGTTGCCAAGCCAAGTCGTCTCTAGCTCTAGGGGAGTGCATTGTGTTGATGACACCCCCAAAATGGACCCCATTGCTCAAGAGACAAAGTTTCAACCTATAAGGTCTCATTTGAAAAAAGAAAAGGGAAAAGGGGATTTCCATCGATTCATCACCCACTTTGGACTCACCGGGAGTCCCATCTTATATTCCAAGATCACCCTTTCTCGCTCGTTTTGATACACCTTCACCCTTCTGCAAGAAGGGTGTCCCCATTGATGGTATCATGGATGTGTTCAAGCAAGTCAAAATAAATCTCCCTCTGCTCGACGCCATCCAATAAATCCCATCATATGCCAAGTTTCTCAAAGACTTATGCACCCATAAAAGGAAGGAGATAGCTAAATTTTTAGAACAAATCTCCATCCCTCACCAAGTAAGCGCAATCTTACAAGCCGACATGGCACCTAAACTCCCAGATCCGGGAGTGCCCACCATATCATGCATCATTGGCACACAAACTGTAAGTCGGGCACTTCTTGATTTGGGAGATAGTGTAAACTTGCTTCCTTACTCAGTGTATAAGGAGTTGGGGCTTAGAGAACTTAAACTGACGACAGTCACCCTTCAAATGGCCAATCGATCTGTGAAAGCCCCTATGGGTTTATTGGAGGATGTCCTTGTCAAGGTCTATCATTTTTATTATCCCATGGACTTTCTTGTCCTTGACATGGAGAAGGTGCACCCTACATGATTAAAAGTACAAGCATCGGTTATCCTCGGGCATCCATTTTTGGCTACAACCAACACCAACATTACCGTGAGGAGTGGAGTAATGGAAGTGTCCTTCGATAACATGAAAATGAGCCTGAACATGTATAACCCCTCCCACCAACCAAAAATAGAGCAAGAATGCTATGTCATTGATATTATTCATGAGTTGGTGGAGGATGCCTTACCTTATGTGTTGGCCGAGGACCCTTTAGAGGCTTGCCTTGCCTATTTTGGCTATGAGGAGTATGATATCGATCATTCCATCGCAGAGGTTAATGCTATGCTTGAACTTACACCTCCGGTGGACGCACTTGCATATTGGACTCCTTTTGAGCCATTACCATCCCTAGCTTCCACTCTTACTCCTCCATCCATCGATGTGCCTCCTACTCTTGAGTTGAAGCCTGTACCAGCATCACTCAAGTACATTTGTTTGGGGTCCAACAACACCCTTCCTATTATCATTGCTTCTGACCTCTCTTCATCACAAGAAGGTCACCTTGTAGATGTGCTCAAAAAGCACAAGGGAGCCATAGGGTGGTCCGTGGCCGATTTGAAGGGGATTGACCCCTCCATTTGCATGCACCGCATTAATTTTGAAGAAAATGCTAAACCTTCGCGGGAAATGCAACAGAGGTTAAATCTGATAATAAAAGAAGTAGTGATGAAGGTGGTTGTTAAACTCCTCGATACGGGCATCATTTACCTCATCGCCGACAGTGAGTGGGTTAGCCCCACTCAAGTTTTTTCAAAAAAAGTCAGGCATCACGGTGGTCGAGAATGAGAGGGGCGAGCTTTTGCCTATGCGCCAAACCACCGGTTGGCGAATGTGCATTGACTATCACAAGCTCAACTCTATGTCTAAGAGGGACTATTTTCCCTTGCCCTTCATCGACCAAATCTTAGAGATGTTGGCAATACAAAGCTATTATTGGCTATTCCGGGTATAATCAAGTGGTCGTCCACCCTCTAGATCAAGCTAAGACCACTTTCACCTACCCATACGGTACCTATGCATATCGGCGCATGCCTTTTGGCTTGTGCAATACACCCGCTACTTTTCAACGGTGCATGATTGCTATTTTTTGGACATGGTGGAAAAATTTTTGGAAGTTTTTATGGATGACTTCTCTGTATTTGGAGAGTCATTTGATGGTTGTCTCTAAAATTTAGAGTGTGTTCTTAAATGATGCATGGAGACAGATCTTATTCTAAATTGGGAAAAGAGTCATTTCATGGTTCAAGAGGGAATTGTGTTGGGACACGTAGTTTCCAAGAGGGGGATTGAGGTTGACCGTGTGAAGGTTGATCTTATTAAAAAACTTTCTCCCCCCTCTACAGTCAAACACATTCGCTCGTTCCTAGGACATGCGGGTTTCTATAGAAGGTTCATCTGGGATTTCTCCAAGATTTCCAAACTCTTTTGTGATTTATTTGCTAAGGATGTTCCTTTTATCTTTGATTCCATGTGTCTACATTCCTTTGAGATGCTGAGGGGTACGTTATCCACTGCCCCCTCATCCGATCACCTGATTGGTCCCTTCCCTTTGAGATCATGTGTGACGCCTCCGACTACGCGGTTGGGGTTGTCCTTGGCCAATGGGTAGATCGCATCCCTCATGCCATCTACTACGTGAGCAAAACTCTCTCTGACGCTCAAATAAATTATACTACCACGGAGAAAGAGTTGCTCTCGATAGTATTTGCATTAGATAAGTTTCGATCCTATCTCCTTGGCTCCAAAATCATCATTTACACCAACCATGTCGCTTTGTGGTATTTACTTGAAAAAAAGAGAGCAAGCCAAGGTTGATAAGGTAGATATTGTTGCTACAAGAGTTTGATATAGACATTCGAGATAAAAAAGGATCTGAGAACTCTGTAGCCGATCACCTCTTATGGATCATGGTGGAGAACATTTGTGCCACTTTACCCTTAAAAGACTCATTTTCGGATGAGCAACTTTTTGCGGTGAGCCAAGTGCATTCTCCTTGGTATGCACACATCATAAACTACCTCACCACAGGTGCTTTTCCCTCTGCATGGTCCAAGTCCGACAAGGATCGATTCTTTGCACAGGTGAGGTATTATTTTTTGGAGGATCCGGAGCTCTTCAAATTATGCTCGGATCAAATCATTCAAAGGTGTGTGCCCGAGTGTGAGTTTCACACCATACTTACTTTTTGTCACACTCTGGGATGCGGGGGCCACTTCAGCGAGAAAAAGACAGCCGCGAAGATCCTCCAAAGTGGATTCTATTGGCCCACCCTTTTTAAGGATGCCCACGACTTTTGTAAGTCATTCCTTCGGTGCCAAAAGACCGGAAACATGTCACGACGAAATATGATGTTATTGTCCCCAATTTTGATAGTTGAGATCTTTGATGTATGGGGCATTGATTTTATGGGCCCGTTCCCTTGCTCGCATGGAAATGAATACATTTTGGTAGCCGTTGGCTATGTCTCCAAATGGGTGGAAGCGGTAGCCACAAGAACCAATGACCACAAAGTGATCATCAAGTTCTTGCAATCCAACATTTTTACACATTTTGGCTATCATTGGGCCATTATCAGTGATGAGGGGACCCATTTTCTAAACTGCTATTTTGCAACCCTTATTAGGTGGTATTCTATCACACATAAGGTGGAAACACCTTACCATCCGCAAATAAGTGGCCAAGTTGAGGTGACAAATAGGGAAATAAAATGCATATTGGAAAAATGGTTAGGCCCGACAGAAAAGATTGGTCTTTGAGACTAGACGATGCATTGTGGGCCTATCGTACAACTTATAAGACACATATTGGCATGTCTCCCTATAGTTTGGTGTTTGGGAAGGCATGTCATTTACCAGTGGAGTTGGAGCATCGGGTCATGTGGGCCACTAAGCAACTTAATTTTGACATTGAGGTCGCTGGAATCAACCGAAAGCTCCAAATTTTGGAATTGGAAGAGATGCGAAACGAAGCCTTTAAAAACTCACGAATTTATAAACAGAGGACTAAGGCTTTCCATGATAAATACATCCTTAAAAGTTCTTTACAATTGGCATGAAAGTGTGGTTTTTCAATGCTAGATTAAAACACTTCCCTAGAAAATTAAGATCAAGATGGGATGGCCCCTTTATTGTGACACATGTTCATTCTCATGGGGCTATCGACATCAAAGACCCTCGAATTGTCAATGTTTTTAAAGTAAATGGACAAAGATTGAAACCATATATCGAGGGGATAAGTGAGGGAATCAAAGATGGAATCATGGTGGAAGAAATATCACTAGTGGATCCTATTTATGAAAATTGAGTGTTTATGAGTCTAGGAGATTATAAATCCAAGGAGGTTGAGATACCTTCAGTGTTTTTCGTGCTCGAACGGCTGCTTGTCGGTCTAGTATAGATGCCCGTGTAGTTAGCCTTAGCAATGTTTTATCTGGGATTACCTCGGTAAAGTACGGATGGGAGGGAAAAGGGATTGGAGACTCTTGAGGTTTAGCCACAAAGTGCGACCTTAGAGAGCTAACCTCCTGTGTACCAACCTACCCAGGAATACTAGGAGATTCCTTCTCTAAATCATTGCTAAGTGAATGAAGCGGGGAAAAAAGTATGACTCGTGTGTTCCACGTAATGGAACAGTGGGTTAGTTTAGATTTTATTTTTATTGCATATCATATTTTTGTATTCTTTGTTGGACTAACATGCAGAACCATTTGGCCCAAGTTGAGGGATGCCACTCATGTTGACCTTTTGCAGCTCCCTCAGGTGATATCTCTTTATTTCCTTTCTTTTACGTGTCTGTCTATTCTATTCTTTCTTGTGGACAATGAGAACATCGTCCATTTTAAGTTGGGGGATGAGGGTATCACCGCATATTTTAAGTCACGTAAAAATTTTTAAAAATTTTTAAAATTTTTTGTTGTTTAGCTCCATTGCAATCCGATATGACTTTTGGTACTTGATAGATGTTGTCGAGTGTCACTCAGTTAGAGTGGGTGTGATGTTGTTTGGGTTAAACTTGAAAACTTGGGCACAAATGGAAAAATGCACCTAAGGAATACTTCATTGGTCTTAGTTGAGTTTCAGTGCTTAGATAGAGTTCTTTTATATATATCTTGCACATGCACATTCGGGATTATTCAGGATATGGATTCGGTGGACACACTTTAGTTGCCTTTGTGGAAATCATATATCCATTTTTTTAATAGTTCTTCCTAGTCCAGAAAAAAATGAGAATCTAAATCGCTTGTTCTCCTGAATGGCATTGAGTAACCAGGCCTCTAGCCTCAGCAAGCACTGAGAGTTTGCGTAAAAAGGTGCGAGGATGGAAGGATTTAGCATCATTGGCTAGTTTTGATTCGTAGCCTTTTTGACTTGAGAAAGTAGATTCGTAGGGGTGTCCTTTACACCTAGTGCCCTAAGGCCATTTAGTTTGGGTGTCACTGATTGAAAGCTCATTACACGGGTTGACTAGACAGCTTAAGGGATCAATACATTGCACGACCATAGGAAGGTTTACAAAATGGTTGGTTTTGATTTGTAGCATATTTGGCTCGAGCAAGTAAGTCCGTAGGAGTGTCCTATACACCTAATGTCCTAAAGCGTTTTGGTTTGGGAGTCATTGATCGAAAACTCATTGCATGGGCCAATTAGAAAGCTTAAGAGACCAATTCCTTGCGCGACCATTGAAAAAAAAATTGATACTCTCCTAAAAAAATTAATAAGGATGGGAGGGATTAGAAGAGCATTTGGATGTCTTGAATCTCATGTAGGGGCTTGAGTGTGTGTATGGAATCCTAGTCTAGATGAAATCCTTGACTCTCACTTGACACATGTTTTGTAGTTTCACTCTAGCTGAGTACCGATTGAGACTTTGATTTGATGGCAAACAAAGATTAAAATGCACCAAAAATGAAGAGTTCTCTTGTTTAGGTTGGGCAAGAATTGAAGCACCTTGCTTGAACTTGGTAGAACACTTGCTTACATCGTTGATAGACCTTTTGTTGAGCTGAGGAGCAATGGATGCTTGTTTATTTCGTAGCTAAATATGTTTTGCGGGTGAGCGTTACTGAAAACTCTTACGAGACCTCACTCGTCCTACCGGGCCCACCCGAGGGTTTAAAGGAATTATCCTCGTCGTCTTGCATTCTTGTATTCATTTTCTATCATTTACTATCTCCATTTCTTCCTTTGCTTAAGACTAGCAAAGTGTAAGTTGGAGGATGTGATAGGTACAGTAACGTACCTAATTATATCCCTAAAATGTACAAGTTGTTAGTCCCAACCTTTATATTTGATGAGTTTTGTGAGATTTTCAGCCTTGATTGATTTCTCGAGGATTGAATAAGAAATGAGCTAACAAAGACCAAATGGAGCACCCGAGGCCACGTACGGAGTTTAGACATCCCCAGGCATGCCAAGGCAGTTCAAAAATGCAGAAAGTTAGAAAAAATGCAGAAGGGGCCAGTCTCTCATACCGCCGGGAACCGGTCCCCCTAATTCAGAAGGTTCAAGAATGCATGAGACCGGTCACTCTAGCCACTGGGGACTGGTCCCTTCCCCTTATTCCTGTAAATGATGTCCCCTATTTCTGGAAGAGCATGTGGGAGAGAAATGATTCAGTGGTCCCTATTTCCGGAAGTTCAGGCGCCAATTCCCGGTAAAGCACGGAGAAATAGGGTAGATACCAGTCTCTCATACTGCTGGGGACCGGTTTCCCCAATGTAGTGTGTTCAAAGACAAAGCAGGGATCGGTCTCCCTTACCGCTGGGGACCGGTCCCCCGGGTTTAGATCTGCGATTTTCTGCAGTTTTTGTATATCACTTGGGGCCTTTTGGTCCAATGTTGGGACATTTTGTGGGTCATATAAAGAGGACAACCACGAAATTGGTAGCCCTATTCTCTCATATTCTCTCATTTTTTTTAGAACTTATCATATTTTAGAGAGAGAGAGAGATCAAGAAGGAGGCTAGCGTTTCTTCAAAGGAAGCTCTCCCATGGAGACTTCATCTTCTTCCTCCTCCTCTTCTCCCATGGTCACTGTAAGTGCCAAAGAAAAATGAACAACGGCTGACCGTCTAGGAGCAGCCCTACGTCGGTTCGGCTAAAAACCGGATGGCTCAGTCACAGCAAGCGCTTGGGGCTCGGATCGGCGGTGGAGTTTCACGACGCTCCCGTCGTCCCAAGACCTTGGGTCTTCGGCAGTTCCTCGGGGACAGTTTTACCTTTTCAGTCTGACAAGCATGGTACATGCCCGCAGCCGAATCCTCCTCGGGGATAGTGTCCCGGGATCTTCGCACACGCACGCAGATGACAGAACAGCTTTATCTTGCCCCGATGTACTTGGGCGGCGAGGTTGTCTGCCATGCGCCAACTTTTTGGTCAGACACTCTGCACGAGGGAGTTGGTCCGACAACACGCGCGCCGAAGCACGTGGTGGCGACGCGCTGTTGCCCTATAAATATGAGACTTGGAGCTGGAGAGAGGTACACGATCTTTTGCTACTAAAAACTCTGTCCATTTGCTCTCTCTCTCACTCTCTAGAATCCTTGCCTGACTTCATCATCGGAGGGTTCACCGGCGACTCCGGCCGGTAGCCTAACATGTGTTCCTTGTGCAGCTAGGTTGGAAGCTCATCCAGTTGGACCGACGGTTCAACACTCAAAGCAAGAAAGACAAACCCAACCACTTCAATTGGCAACTCTGCTGGGGAGGTCTTTCTCAAACACTTATTCCTTTTTGCCAGCTTGAAGATGACTTCCAAGGATCGAAACTCCAAGGACAACCAGTCAGAGGTTAGGAGGAACAAGGGAAAAGAGGTGGTCAGAGTAGGAGATTCCTCCCTCTGAACTCCTGAGCGCACCCGTACCGACGCCAGCATTCACTCGAACGAGTGTCCGTCCCCTCCGGCCAAACTCACCACGAGACAGTACATCCGCAAGTTGGAAGGAGACTTGGGCCGGAGAGATCAGAAGATAGATGCTCTCAGGCACGAGATGATTCTCCTGCGCAAGGCCACTAAAAATAGGAAGGATGTACCGGCACCCAGCCGTGCCGAAGACGGTCGAGAATATCAGGAGCCGTCCCAAAGCAGGAGCAGATCAGACCAGGAAAGGCCCTCGGTGCTGAATAGGATGGGAAGGAGAGAAGGGGAGGTCCTTGCCCGAAGGAGGGCCGACGAGGACCGACGCGTCAGGCGTAGGGTCTCGCCTCCTCGGCACAGGAGTGAGCGTTCAGCCTCAAACAACAGGCCACCGGTGTTTGATCGCCTCGACCCGAATGCTGTCCCAGCGGCTCAGAGAAGCCGCCAAACCAGAGAGCGGTCACCACCCAGGCACCATAGGCGTGGTGTTCAGGGTGGCATCCACCGCTCGGAGCAAGAAGTAACGCAACTGTCACGACAACAGGAGGATGACCGACACGAAAGACTGGTGTGCTCACCGTTCACCCCTAACATTGAAAGAGCAAGGCCTCCTGTCGGCTTCTCAGACCCCAAATTCAACAAGTATGATCCAAAGACTGACTCATACACTCATCTGGTCCACTACCGACAGATGATGTCACTCTACTCCAACGATGATGCGTTGATGTGTAAGATGTTTCCCTCTAGTTTGGGGGACGTCGGACTTCTTTGGTTCGACCGACTACCGAAGGGATCCATCGCCTCGTGGAGGGATCTATCTTCGGTTTTCCTTGCCCGTTTTGTTACCATCTCCCGGCCGAAGAAGGAGGTGGATTCCCTGCTCGGTCTCAGACGAGCCAGGTCTGAATCCCTGCGTCAGTACGCAGCTCAGTATTGGGATCTCTATAACGAAATTGAAGAACGCGACCAAAAGATAGCCGTTACTTCCTTCAAGCTAGGGCTAGATCACACTAGCCGAGAATTCGAAGATCTCATGTTATTCCCTCCTGCCACCATGAATGAGCTCATGGCCAGGATTGAGCTGCACGCCAAACTGGAGGAGGCCAAAGTAGAGAGGAGCAAGTTAGAAGCTCGCTCTGGCAATCAGAATAGCGCCCCTACGGCAAGACGAAGAGAGGCAAACACCGTACAAGCAGGGGACCGACGAGCACAAAAGCCTTATGAGTTCGTCGCCCACACGACGGTTTTCAAAGAGCCACTTTACATTCTCATCCAGAAGATTGAAAAGGAGACGTGGTTTCGTTGGTCGGAGCATCGGTTGGGAGCTCCGAGGAAACATAATGACAGGTTCAAATGCTCGTATCACAGAGAAAAGGGCCATCTGACGGCCAGCTGCTGAGCGTTTAAGGATTTCCTAGAAGAAATGGTGACGGCTGGCAATCTAAAGGAGTATGTTGACAACACCAAAACGGCGGCCAAAGCAGAGAAAGATAAGCAGAAGGAAGAAGTCAGAACAATCAACGTAATCCACGGCATGGTGAACCGCGGCCGAGAAGATTGATTATGTGCCGAGCTGAAGCAAAAAGTCGCAGCAGATGTAATGACAGTTCAAGCTGGGCCGAAGAAGCTCAGAGCGACCTCCAAGTACTCTATCTCCTTCTTTGATAGGGATTCTGACAGGGTGCAGCACCCCCACGATGATGCTTTGGTCGTGACCCTCCACATCGGTCCGTGCAATGTCTGGAGGATCCTGATAGACCTCGGCAGCTCGGCCGACGTATTGTGCTACACCCTTTTTAAGAAGCAGGGGTTCAAAGAAACAGACCTCGAGCCAACCGACGTGCCTCTCATCGGATTCAATGCGGCATCTGTCTGGCCTCTCGGCAAGATAGTGCTTCCGGTATTGGTCGGCTCGGTCACCACGAACATAGAGTTTGTAGTGGTAGATGTCCCATCTCCTTACAATGCCATTCTGAGCCGAACCTGGGTCCACGCTATCAAGGGAGTAGCATCAACTTACCACCGGGTCATCAAGTATGTCGGCAGCAAGGGGGTGGAGGAGCTTCGAGGAGATCAAATGGCGGCCAAGCAATGTTACATCGCTGCCATCAAAGGGAAGGTAACTCCTGAACAAATTCACTGGGTGGAGGTTCCGGACCAGCCGGTGCTTGAGGACATCGGTACAAGCGCTTCTAACAAATCAGTGGAAGAACTTGTGACCGTACCTCTGAGCATCGATGATCCGGAATGCTTCTTTCTTATCGGTTCATCATTTACTGACGTGGAACGAGCTGAAATGGTGGAGCTGTTAAAGAAGAATCTGGAGGTATTCGCCTGGACACCATACGAAATGCCGGGGGTTGATCCTGCTTTTATTACCCATCACCTCAATGTACGGCCAAATCATAAGCCGGTTATTCAGAAGCCCAGACGATCGGCCGTAACACATACCGACTCCGTGATTGAAGAGGTTGACCGACTGAAAGAAGCAGAGGCCATCAGGGAGGTACACTACCCCACCTGGTTGCCGAACACGGTAGTCGTCAAGAAGAAAAGCGGCAAGTGGAGAGTCTGCGTGGACTACACAAACCTCAATGACGCTTGCCCAAAAGACAGCTTCCCCGTGCCAAGGATAGACCAGCTGGTGGATGCGACGGCAGGGCACCCCAGGATGAACTTCATGGATGCCTACCAGGACTACCACCAAATAGCTATGTTCGGTCTGGACCAGGAAAAAACAGCCTTTATCTCCCCCCGGGGATTATTTTGCTACCGAGTGATGTCGTTCGGCCTTAAGAATGCCGGGGCGACGTACCAGCGGATGATAACCAAGATGTTCAGTGCCGAGCTGGGAGGAACGGTGGAAGCCTACATCGACGATATGGTGGTCAAGAGCAAGGCAGAGAGCCGTCACCAGGCTGACCTTCAGCATGTGTTTGACATACTCAAGAAGCATCAGTTGCGCCTAAACGCTTCGAAGTGTGCCTTCGGCGTCAGCTCCGGCAAATTCCTTGGGTATTTGGTTACACGCCGGGGTATTGAAGCCGACCCGTTGCAGATATCTATCGTTCAATGTTTGGAAGACCCAACAACTCTACAAGAAATCATTTTCCGGGCCGTATCTTCTTTGTGTGCACCCCACAATGACCGAGGGTGTTCTCCATGAGCTTCACGCTAGCAGTTGTGGGGCACACACAGGGGGGAGATCCTTGGCCCACAAAGCAATCTCTCAGGGATACTAGTGGCCAAAAATGATGGAGGAAGCCGAGCAGCTTGTAAGGAAGTGCGATCCATGCCAGAGATTCTCTCCTATCATCCGTCAACCTGCCGAAGAGCTCACGCCTCTAACTAGCCCTTGGCCATTTGCACAATGGGGATTGGATATCGTTGGAAAGCTGTTGACAGCACCAGGAGGGTTCAAGTTCCTCATAACGGCCACAGACTACTTTTCCAAATGGGTCGAGGCCGAACCGCTGGTCACAATGGAAGACAAAGACGTGAGGAGGTTTGCCTGGAGAAACATAGTCTCCCTCTTCGATGTACCCTATGCCTTTGTGTCGGACAACGGCACTCAGTTTGTCGGAGACCTATTCACTAATTTCTGTGCCGAACACAGAATAAAATTCTACAACTCGACGCCGCACTACCCTCAGGGCAATGGACAGGCCGAAGCTTCGAACAAGACGGTCGACAACGGCATAAAAAAGAGACTTGAGGCAGCTAAAGGAAGATGGGCCGAGGAACTGCACAGCGTACTCTGGGCTTACCGAACAACTCCTAGAAGATCTACTGGCCAGACTCCTTTCTCCTTGGCCTTCGGCATGGAAGTCGTCATCCCGTTGGAGTCCGGGCTCCCAACCATCAAGACTCAATCTTTCGACGAAGGAGCCAACAGCTCAGCCATCGAGATGGACCTCGACTTAGCCGAAGAAAGAAGGGACTCGGCCAGAATCCGAATGACGGCTTATCAACAAGGGATGGCCAAATCCTTCAACCGTTCGGTCCGGCCAAGAACGTTCAAGAAAGATGACTTGGTGCTCAGGAAGGTTGTCGGCAACAAGAAAAAAAGCTCGGATGGAAAACTCGGTCCTAACTGGGAAGGTCCATACCGAATCACCGATCAAGTGGGTATAGGGGCCTACAGACTAGAAGGAATCGACGGCACAGCAATACCTAGGCCTTGGAATGCCACAAACTTGAGAAGATATTATCATTGACTGTAATGAATGGACGAAGTGCATTAATGAAAATTTTGATTAACCGCAAGAGTTGTCTACGGTTGCCAATTATCCTCAAAATTGAGCACCCCGTCGGTGGTATTGCCGAAGGGTCGGTGGTATAGCCGAAAATAGGTAGGCCTTCGGTAGCAATACCGAACGGCTGATACGGTTGCCAATTATCCTAAAAATTGAGCACCCCGTCGGTGGTATTGCCGACGGGTCGGTGGTATAGCCGAAAATAGGTAGGCCTTCGGTAGCAATACCGAACGGCTGATACATTTGCCAATTATCCTCAAAATTGAGCACCCCGTCGGTGGCATTGCCGACGGGTCGGTGGTATAGCCAAAAATAGGTAGGCCTCAGGTAGCAATACCGAATGGCTGATACGGTTGCCAATTATCCTCAAAATTGAGTACCCCGTCGGTGGTATTGCCGACGGGTCCGCAGTATAGTTGTCGGTAAAAGTACCAGGTGGCATCCATCCTTAAGGGGAAGAAGCAAAACAAAACACCGAGGCAACAGTTGAAAAAAGAAGAAAAATACATTGAGTTCGTTACATCCATCATTTAGGCCATGCGTCGACCATACAACAAAAACGAAAGAAAAGACAAAGCCACATCCCTCGGCCGGAGGGTCAACCGCTTCCTCTTCGACTTCTACCAGCAGGCACCCCGGGGTCAGCAGCGAACAAGACTCAGGGATTGAGTTCATGACGGCCAGGTCGTCCTTGTTACCGGCAGTCCTGAGAGCCAGGATCCAACCTTTCTTGAACGCCCTTTCCCGGATTTTGTCGACCTGTTCGGAATATATTTGTTCGGCCTCATCATAGCCGAGATTAAAATTGATCTTCTCCAGCTCGATCAGCTCGGCAGCATGAGCAGTGTTGATAGCTTTCAAGTCGGCAGCATGCTGGGCCTTGATTGATTCAATGTCGGCCAAGAGACGTGTGTTGTCGGCCCGGAGCGTATCGTCAGCGGCCTTCAGCTTGGCCATTTCTTCAGCTTTCCCGTCCAGCATCGCACCGGCATCCTTCAGGCGGCCTTCTAGCAAGGCGATGTGCTTTGTGATCGCCTCTTCGCAATTGTTCCTGCTGAGGGCGTAAGACCGAAGGCAGCGGGAGAGTCTCTCCTCCAGACCGACCATGTGAGTCATCACCTGAAAAGAGCAGACCGATGCATGAATTACCGACAACTAATAAAATAGCAAGAAAGCCATCCGTACCTGGACCTGGTACATAGCCAGGCTCTTGAAGCAGGCCTTCAAGCTGTTCGGCAGGGCCGCGACATCTTTCGACAGGGAAAAGGCCTGCATCAGTGCCAGTGTCACCTCGGCTGACTCGGTCACGCTATCATGGGAGGTGGGCCGGACATCATTAAAAACAAGGTCAGGAGCCCATAGTTCGGCCGGTGTAGCAGGCTGGGTGGAAGTAGCAGGGGCAGGGTCCTCCACGGCTTTTCTTTTTCGATCAACCGAAGCCACCTTGGCTACGGTCACCACCTCCGTCACCATCGCGGAAGTTGTCTGGGGCTCCTTGGGATCCGCCGGCACCTCTGTCCCAACCGATGCCACCTTCGGTGCGGCATCAACCTTCTGCTGAACCTATCTCGACGGCCTCAGCACCGTAGCAGGTCCCTTCTTCTTGTCGGCCCAGTTAATTGGTTTGCGCCCGTATTTTGACATCTCCGACACGTTTGTTGTCGTCGGATGGCTTGTGTCGGAGGAAGATGTCTCCCCATGAGCTCGAGATTCGAGGGTGTGGGAGTAAGAAGGAATGTAATCCAACAGCGCCGGGGCGTAGCGTCTGTCGGCAGAGAGTGCCAAAGCTTTGCTAACTCTGTCCAAATCAGCCTCCAACTTCAGCGACGGCACGATGGACGAATCTACAAAAGTGAATGTCAGCATAAGAGTATAACATCGAATTAAAGTTCAGACGGCTTACCCAATGCACCGACGGTGCGAGGGATGGGATATTCGTTGTACGTCGGCTCGAAATTGCCGGACACCGCCATGTAGTCACCGGAGTATTTGTCCGAGTCCGGCAATCCAAGAATGTTTTTTTCCAATCTTGGCTGTCGGCCAAGATAATATTTTTCTGACGACGCGTTATAGTCGATGCAATACTGACCGAAGACGTCCTCAAAGGTCAGGGGCTCGCTCAGCCTCTCGTTTAATTTGACCACCCCCATCAGGATGCGGAAGGTGTTTACCGTAACCTGTGACGGCGTCAGCTCCAGCTCGTGGAAGAATTGTCATAGGAAGGGATGCAAGGGAAATCTAACCCCTCCTTCCATGACGGCCAAGATGGGAATATGTATATGGTCTGGGTCGGGCTCTAGTTTATCTTGCGCGGCCAAAGAGATTTGAACGTCGACAGGCACAGAGTATTCCTCTCGGAAGACTTTTACTGCGGGGCCGGAGGCCAGGCGGATCCGAAATTTGTTTGAACGCTTGGAAGCCATCTGAGAGAAAGGAAGAAACCCCATCAGTTGCGTCGGTAAAATCGGATCCGTCGGCATAATTTTGAAAATACAGGAGACGCTTGGGCATCCAACCCAAGGGACAATCCCCACCGGTGGAACCACACAGAGGAGGTTAAAGACTCCGATATACGGCGGTGCTTCCATTGCACCACTACGAACTACCGCGAGCCTGCCCGGTCCAGTTCGAAAATCGACCAAAAGTGGTCCAAATGAAAAAACGAAGCATAATAAGGCAAACAACGGGGTCGCGATATCACCTTCAAGGATCGAGGAGATCTGGAGCTGGAAAGATGCAAGAAAAGGATGGCAATTGGACGGATCAGGACAGAGCAGAGAAAAGAAAAGAAAAGAAGAGGAGCTCTCCCATCCTCCCCGAGTCCAGTATTTATAGGGGAGGGAGGGCAGAGGTTAACGGACGAGCGCCTTGAGGGCCGCGCTGGCACGTACGAAGCGTCACATCAGTAACATTATTGACCAATGATGGGCGGCCACGTGTCACCAGCATAATTAAACGATGGCCGGTTTTTCGGGACTCGCGCCGGCGTGCGCCAAAGCATCAGATCAACCGACAGGGGGCCCAACCACGTGCTAACGCGTGGCATTCCATTTAATGCGCGCAGACAACTTTATCGGAAACAGCAACAGGGCCGGCTAAACATCAAATCAACCGACATATGAATCAATCTGACGCGGACACGTGTCTCCGTACACGCCAATATCGAGAACAATGATGAAAAGTGTCTTCCAACACACGCCAGCCGAACAAACTATTAGCCGACGCAGGGGGTTCCATCTGTCAACTTGTCCTCGGCAAGCCGATGCAAAGGTTGAGGGGCTATTGTAAGTGCCGAAGCAAAATGAACAACGGTTGGCCGTCCAGGAGCAGCCCTACATCGGTTCGGATAAAAACCGGATGGTTCAGTCACAGCAAGCGCTTGGGGCTCGGACCGGCGGTGGAGTTTCACGACGCTCCCGTCGGCCCAAGACCTTGGCTCTTCCGCAGTTCCTCGGGGACAGTTTTACTTTTTCAGTCTGACAAGCATGGTACATGCCCGCAGCCGAATCCTCCTCGGGGACAGTGTCCCGGGATCTCCGCACACGCATGCAGCCGACAGAACAGCTTTATCTTGCCCCGATGTACTTGGGCGGCGAGGTTGTCTGCCATGCGCTAGCTTTTTGGTCAGACACTCTGCACGAGGGAGTTGGTCCGACAACACGCGCACCGAAGCACGTGGTGGCGACGCGTTGTTGCCCTATAAATATGAGACTTGGAGTTGGAGAGAGGTATATGAACTT
>NMUG010001687.1:0-17326 GCA_002855965.1 Monotropa hypopitys | reverse complement strand
CCCGAAAATGTTGGGGGAAGGCTTCGATACCTAGGTTGCCGGAAAGCCCTTGCCACGGGGAGCAACCTTTTTTCTTCGCAAAACTTCAATGGAGGCTTGGAAGCCCTTTGAAAGTTAGAGAGAAGTGAGAGGGTTTAGAATGGAGGGAGGTAGAGAGAGAATCGGGTAGGAGAGGGGTTAGGAGCAAATGAATCCTTTAGGGTTTCATTTAGAAACATAGGGATATATATTTGGACCCACATTAGACAAAAATACCCTTAAAAACTCTTCCCAAATAAACTGTCCGAACACTATATTTCGATATATGCTCAAGCATATATCGAAATATATGCACCTCTGCCTGAACCAAACCGAGTATATATTTCGATATGCATGCCATGCATATCGAAATAGAAATGGCCCTGCCCAAAATTAACAAAGCAACATATCGAAATATGGGGGAAAGTATTTCGATATGTAAGAAGGGCATTCATTTCGATATGATGACTTCACATCATATCGAAATGAGCAAGAAGAAAATCTGACCAGAGAACAATTCATATCGAAATGTAATCGGGATGAAGGACCAAATATATCGAAATGTACATTATTTCGATATGAACAAACCACCAGGCCTCATTTCGATATACATTCCCATTGTATATCGAAATGAGCAAGAAGGGAAAACGAGCAGAATGCACTTCATATCGAAATGCACTTACTATATATCGAAATAGGGGGGGTTTACAAGAATGATTTTGGAATGTTTTGGCCATAACTTTCTCGTCCGAACTCCGATTGACATGATTAAAGTCGCGTTGGATTCGGAATCGAATCCTCTACCACATACTAGGGTCAACCACCTTAGAATCGTGACGAGATTTTAAGATAGAATTAAATCAAGATTCACAACTTGATTTAAGAGGAAATCAAATTCCGGAAAATATAACTTGGAAATACGGATCGCTACACTAAGCATCCCACGACGTCCTGAATCGTCGGCTTCACGGACCTTCGGCAGATGTCCTATATCCGGAGGATTGGACTATAGGCCTGATAGTCCCCTTCGGCAAAACACAACAGCGTTGCTGAGGAAGCGATCCGGAGCTCAACAAAGCGGGCTTGTCGGACAGGTAACCTCAAACCTCCGGCTGCCAAGTCGTTCGGTAGAGCATCATGCGCGACCCTTGTGGCAAGGGCATGGCTCCCGGCCGACCGGCTACCTAGCGGAGGGTCCACCCTCCGGCAATGACCCAGCACAGAGCGCCTCGCCTGCCCGCTTCACGGATCCCCCATCTGTACGACCAACTCTTCCTGTCGACCGCACCGGCCCATTTGGCCCAGCACGTGCACCATTCGGGGCCAGCGTCGCACGGGGGAGCCCATGACGTGCGATCCACGAGCCAATCTTGAGCCCCAAGTCAACTTTCCCGTATAAATACCACTCAGAGGTACTGTTCATGGGACCTGGCCCCTAAGAGAATTCTCTGGCCCAACCAAGCTATCTTTTGTCTTCTTCTTCGAAAAAGTGGCTAACTTAAGCTTCGGAGGCCCCATCAGTCACAACCGATCAGTAGACACTAACTATTGTTTTGCAGGAGCCAAGCAGGAGGACCCTTTTCTTGTCCTTACAGGAAACCCACAGAAGCTATCGGACCGGCCCATCGGCCACTCAGCCCACACCCTCTGCTGACGGTCCATCCCCCGAATGACCAGTCGTCAGGAAGGTTGAAGAGGAGAAGCTTGGCCACCACAATTGGCGACTCCGCTGGGGAAGACTACAATTCTCTCCAGATTTTTGGTGGCCCTCCCAGCATCCTTGCCTTTCTTATCCATGGAGACCGAACTCCCACCCCCGACGGCGAATACTGAGTTCTCCGGGATCATTCATCCAATGTCGTCAACCATCATCCCCCACGTGTCTATTGGGATCCTCGACCCGCTCACCGTCCACTCCCTGGCCGGACCCAGCTCTGATATCACGACTGTCATGGACAGAATGATGAGGGAAAAGAACGCAGAGATAGCCCTCCTAAAAGAGCAGGTTGCTAAGCTTAGCCACCCGGCCCCACGAGCAACCTTCGCAGCATCAAAATCCGGGGAAAAGAGTCGGCACAGACCGAGAAAGGAAAAGATCAGAGCAGACCCGCCGCGGCAGTCGATCAGAGGGCACGAGGAAGACCTTGAGTTACAAGGGAACATTGAGACCACTCCAAGCGCTCGGTCTTTAGCAACGTCGGATGGGACGATGTTTGTTTACGACCACGGGGTCTTCGTCCCCGTCCGACCAGAGTAGCGAAACCGAGTCCCTCAAAGCCCGGAGAGGAGTCACCGGCGCAGGCACCGGTGCCACACCTCCTCCTCTCCCTACAGAATTGAGCGCCACCGGCACAGGAGACGGACTCCGGAGATCCCACCCGCAAATGCCCTCCGAAATGTGGATGCAAGACTTGGACAGCTCAGTTCCACTCTCTACTCGCGGACAATCGAGTCGGCAACAATCCTAACTAGGTTTCATCTGCCCAAATTTTCCAGGTATGATCCCAAAGCTGACGCTTATACGCATCTTATCTACTTCCGACAGGTTATGTCCCTCTACACGGCCGACGAAGCCGTCATGTGTAAAGTCTTCCCCCACAAGTATGGGAACCCAAGGCTCCCTGTGGTTCAACAAGCTCTCAAGAAGATTCATCCAAAGATCCAGGGATCTTGAGCGAGCGTTCTTTGCTCGCTTCGTCACGAGTACCACTAAGAAAAAGGATGTTGGCGCTCTGATCAGTCTCCGGAAGTGCCAAGGAGAATCCCTCCGGTAGTACGCCGACTGCTACTGGGAACTTTACAACGAAATCCAAGACTGCGACCAGGGCATCGCGGCCACCTCTTTCAAGATGGGCCTCGAGACCGACAGCCTTATCTTCCGGGAGCTCATGATCAACCCTCCGGAAGATATGAAAGATCTCATGCAGAGGGTGGACAAATTCTGCCAACTGGAAGATCTCTTGACTGATCGCACACTCTAGTGATCATCCGGTCGTTCGCTTCCAACCCCCGGACTTGCTCCCCATCGGCAAATCAATGTTGTGAAAACCGGAGAGGTCCGGAGGCCAAAACCAGAGGACTACGTGGCCGAAGTGGCTGTTTTCACTGAGCCAACTTATATGGTCCTCAAACAAATCCGAGACCAGTCCTTCTACAGGCATCTAGACCAAAAGATGGAGACCGAGCACAACTACAATGGCCGGGCATTCTGCACCTATCATAAGGAAAATTGGCACTACACCAACGCCTGCCGGCCATTCAAGGCTTATATGGAACTCCCGGTCCGTCAGGGACATCTCGATCGGTGGATCGATAGGCAAAAGATCCAGGACGCAGCCCGACAGCCCAGGCCACCAGCTGGAGCAGAGGAAAACATTCCCCTTATCCCGTAGGCGATCGGCTAAGCCTCTGGATACTTGTATTCCCAAAATGGCTCATAACTTGTTTTTCTATTGGTTCATTAATCAAAGTTATTTAATGTCAGATCATCTGTATTAGGTCCGGTCACGCCCGGTAGGGCGTGGCTCCGGCAGGCGCTGCTTCGAGGATTAATTATAACCTGACGTCCACCCCTGTAGAGTCTGGCACCTCCATCCCTCATTATGGGATCTTCTGTTAAAGGTTCATTCACTCCCGGTAGGGCGTGGCTCTGGCAGGCGCCGCTTCGAGCATTGATTATAACCTGTCGCCCACCCCTGCAGAATCCAGCACCTCCATCCCTCATTGCGGGATCACCTGTTATAGATCTGATTATGTCTGGCAGCCTTCGGACCTGTGCCTCATCATGGGGCCATCTATTTGTATGTCCGGCATCCGCTAGACCTCTGTCTCTCATTTTGGGACCATCTGATTATGTCTGGCAGCCTCTGGACATGTCTCTTATCATGGGGCCATCTATTTATATGTCTGGCATCCACCGGACCTCTATCTCACTATGGGACCATCTGATTTTGTCCGGTAGCCTCCGGATCTATCCCTCATCATGGGGCCATTTGTTTTTTATGTCCGACATCCACCGGACCTCTATACCTCATCATGGGCTCGTCTGATTATATGTTCGGTTTACTCCGGACCTCAAGTACTGACGGAGGCATCTCCTTATTTACAGATTCCTCGGTCACTATCTTTCTGGATTTCTATCAACTATCAAAGGATAAATTCCCGACTGATACAGGCAATGTTATCTATAAATGGTCCCTTCGGACATATGACAATCTGGCACACTCTGGACAAGGAAAGAGGTAACTCTAAAAACAGATTTTCATATCCCGCTATATTAACAAGATTATGCTAACAGATTAATATAGCCAAAAGTTTGGCATAGAACAAAAGTATTCGTACTATGAGTGCTCCAGTGGAAGAGACTCCCTATTTGGCAACACCAAGGAAGGGACCTCAGGTTCTAGCACAGGCACCTCAGCCCGAAGGGGCGAATCCTCAGGCACTCCTGTGGCATCAAGTGACCGCTTCCATGCCTCTTTGAATGATGTGTTGTAACCTCCCCTGTAGTCGACCTTGTGAGCTTCGGGGCAAAGCTCGTGCACCTGCCGCCGATACTCTACTTCGGCATCATTAAAACCTTCCGCATAGCTCTTGGCATCCGCATCAACGGCGACCTTTTGAATCCTCTCCTCGAGACTTTTTTGTGATTGTCGGAGACTATCCTCGGTCTCAGCAAGCTTCTCCTTCAGTCGATTTCGCTCCGCTGATGCCTCCTCCAACTGTCTAAGGAGGAGGTCCTTTTGGGCAGCTACAGATCAAAAGTCGGTTTCTGCCTTCCGAGCCCGGCACTCCCATCTGTAAACCCTCCTGAGTGTAGCTTGGGTGGCTCTATACATACCGGAGAAACATTAACAAGAATACAAAACCAGAAACGCACGATAAATGAAGCAAGAACCTTCTTCAAAAAAGATTCTCTGGTACCTTTATAAGGCTTGCTCCAGCATGATCATACATCTCCACCACTAAAGTTGGAAGAGCCATCATGTCAGTCGGCAGCTGAAGTGTCCAAAGGAGAGGGTGTGCAACTGTTGGATCGGCGTTCACACTATCCGTCGTCATAATAGGTACCCCGAAATATTTATGGAAGTTTGGGGCCCAAGGTATGGACGGAGCCGGATTGGCCGGTCGAGGGCAGGCATCACGTATAAAATTATACATATACCCCTCAGGCATTTCATCAAAATCAAGGGGCTCCTCTTTCACCCCATGTAATTCTAGAGAAGCAGCCACAGGAGCAGTCGTAGTGCTCGCGGCAGCTTCATCTGCCGCAGCAATTATCTGGACTGGCGACTGGATCGGGACTTCCCTAGCTAGCTCTTCAGCGTCTCACCCTCCGACCGTCGAAGGCCCACCCTCAAAGTACTGGAAAAGGCTAAACTTCTTCTTGGCGGGGGCTCGCTCGCAGGGGATAGCCGTTGCCTTTCTCTTTCCTCTAGCCTTCCGGTCTTCCAAGAAACTTCGATACGATGACTCATACCCTAGAAGAGTAGAAGCGTCCTTTCCCTCACACCTCAACAGTACTTTGATCCGGGCCTCCGAAGCTTCCCCTAATAATTTTGGAGATCGCAGACACATCTGCACAAAGAAAGAAGAGTTAGGAATATCTAAACTCACGGACATCTGAAGAAAGAAAGTAAGACTCCAACCTGGGTTACTCGGCATCGTCGGTACATGGTATCGACGCCCTTCCAATTCCAGACCAAAATTGTATTCTCTGTAAAGTTGTAGGTATGTATCTTCCCACTTCTCAGAGTCCGGCAGCCTGGCAATGACATCCTCGTATGGCTTCTGGGCGGTAAGAAAGTATCTACTAGATGCCCTGTTCCGGGAAAGATAAAATAAACCTATCAGGTCCACCACATGAAAATCTAGCCCCTCCCTCTCACACAAAGCCCGGATACAACCAATGATCCGGTAGCTGTAGATCGACAGTTGGCAGGGGGAAAGTCCGAACGCACACAGGAAAGTCCGGAGATAAGGAGAGAAAGGAATTTTTAGTCCCCCTTCAGTTATCGCCATTAGGGGGATGGTCACATGCTCCTCCGCGTAAACAACCTTAGCCCCTACCGCTGCGAAGGCCACCGATGACAGAATCTTATACCGGCGGTAGAACTCATCAAACTAGGACAATCCCCCATGAAAGTAGTCAAATATGGGGAGGGCGATCCCCCTCTAGGGCTCTGATCAAGCCTCTGAGGGCCCTATTTGGTCGAGCCCCAGAGCTGTGTATACAGGTTCGCTATCATCTGAAAAGTGTCGGACGATTCTGGTCCGACCACTGTCTGGAGTTGTGTACGAGCTAGGGCTTCTGAAGCCGGGCTCCTGGCTTCGACGGATTCCCGGGAGCTAACATCAGGCGCCATCTCATCTGAGCAAAGCCGAAACATAGAGTCCGAACTAGAGCCTAGGCTCGGGACGGGTGTCACCAGGTTGACAATCTGATCCATGTAGAATAACCAAGTATGCTGGACGAAGGATGGGAAGCTCTCCGGAGGGTCTGCTGCGCGAAGTAAGTACCGAACATTCAACTACAACAACCTATTTATATGCCCAAATCATGTACGAGTCACGGTTGTCAAATAATTAATCTTTGCACAAAAATTGAGGGGCTATTGTGGTAGCCGGACCCTTGCCTTGGGGGATCAGATTCATCGCAGGGAGTAACACACCGTTCTGGACCCTAAGCATCCCATGACGCCCTAAATCGTCGTCTTCATGGACCTTCGGCAGATGCCCTATATCTGGAGGATTGGACTATAGGTCCGATAGTCACCTTCGGAAAAACACAACAGTGTTGTTGAGGATGTGATCCAGAGCTCAACAGAGCGGGCTTGTCGGACAGGTAACCTCAGACCTCTGGCAGCCAATCCATTCGATAGAGCATCATGTGCGACCCTTATGGCAAGGGCGTGGCTCCCGATGGGCTACCTAGCGGAGGGTCCACCCTCCGGCAATGACCCAGCATAGAGCGCCTCGCCCGCCCGCTTCACGGATTCCCCGTCCGTACGACCGACCCAATCTGCCGACCGCACCAGCACATTTGGCCCAGCACGTTCACCATTCGGGGTCATCGTCGCACGGGGGAGCCCATGACGCGCGTTCTATGCGCCAGTCTTGAGCCCCAAGTCAACTTTCCCCTATAAATACCCCTCAGGGGGTACTATTCACGGGACCTGGCCACTAAGAGAATTCTCTGGCCCAACCAAGCTATCTTTTGTCTTCTTCTTCGAAAAAGGGACTAACTTAAGCTTCGGAGGTCCCATCAGTCACAACCGATCGGTGGGCACTAACCATTGTTTTGCAGAAGCCAAGCAGGAGGACCCTTTTCTTGTCCTTGCATGAAACCCACAGAAGCTCCCGGACCGGTCCATCGGTCACTCAGTCCACACCCTCTGCCGACGGTCCATCCCCCAAAGGACCATCCGTCAGGAAGGTTGAAGAGGAGAAGCTTGGCCACAACAACTTATTCGGATACTGTGTTGAAACAGAAAAATAACAACTAAGAAAAGAAGAAAGACACTAGATGATTGTGGGTGCCAGTTCCCAACCATGGTTCTCGGATTCTTTTTTTATTAGTTTGTGTGACAGCATCCCACGTGTATGCTCTGCAAAAAGAACGCATTGTTAGTGTTGTCTGGCATCGACTGTTAGAGAGCACCCCGATGTTTAAGTTAAGTAGATCTTTAAAAGCACAAATGGACAGAGATTCGAGTACGAGTGAGTAAGATTTCACATGTTCCCATTCCTTTGGGTAGATACATCTATATATAGTAGTTTATGCTCCCTCTTGACATGGTAAGGGCATGATACGCACGCTCTAGTATGATATAAGCGAGTTTTAATCATCTAATGGTACTATCATCACTATGCCCAATGAGTCTTCCAATTCCAAGGGACTGTCCATACTATCTCAATGAACTTAACATCTATATTTTTACGAACATGTGAAAGGTCCAAGGGCGTGTCATGCCCACTAATTCCACTATGATAACGTTAACATTCATACAAGTACATAAGTCCAACACGTGTCCATAACTCTCGTTCATATATATATAATTTCACTTTTCATGAATCGAAAGATTATATTTCCTTACTTATGTTTTGAATATTATTCATCACTCGGGACAAGCTCATTTCGATTATCTATTTTCACTTCATTTGGGGTATAACCATACAAGGGTAACCATTACCTATAACGGCATGGCTAATATCAATCGGCCACAACAAAGGTCTAACGACACACATTTGCTTTACCTAATTTCCAAACCATATTGGCGATAACGTCCAGCTTTAAAAACACATTGGCAATAATGCCCAGCTTTATCATATAATGGCGATAATGTCCAGCTTTATAATCATAGTGGCAATAACGCCCATCTTTACAAAATAATGGCGATAACGCCCAGCTTTATATCATAATGGCAATAAATGCCCAACACCATACTCACACGAGAGTAATAATAGATATAGTGTCACTACATATAAGTTGTCATCATGGGTTGTTTTCAAGTATTCATAATCATAACAAGGTTCGACAACTCTACTTAAGCTACTAGTCAATAATTAGCCCCATAAGGGTTCATTACGCTTCCACTGCGCTACTCTGATTATTATCTCAGTTATGTTATTCCATGCATACGACCCACTCTATGCATTACATATTGCTTACCAATTTTCCCTTATTTCAACATGTGTAAATTAATCATGTAACTCTTGTCGTTGGGAATTAAACCACATTCACACACACACACACAACTATACGTATATGAATAAATGCAACTTCATATCTAAGTAAACTCACTAAATTATCAAAGGAGAATGGAAAGGATTCCTCCACAAGTCTTGGATGAATAACGCACACCTAATAAGCAATTGAAGCAATCAAATCAATCTAATGATTGAGGAATATTCATAAAACAATTTAGTTCTTTAATATGAACCTAACAACCTCAAGGCTCCAAAGGGCTACCCTTCGCCATTTCCAATTCACAAGGTCAACCTCAAACTTAGGAATTCAAGGCATGATTGCTCAATCTCTCACAACCCAAAACACTCTCAAGGGTCTCCTAAAAACCTCCAATTAATGATTGAATGACCACCAAACAATTACTTCAAGTCAGTAACCAAACCCCAAAAATGCACTCACAAGCCCAACAGAAGGGTTCCGTACTGGTACACTAAACCCCCATACCGGTATGCTAAGTACGTGGGATATGAACATAAGAGTTTTGTACCGGTACACTGCAAATCCGTTCCGGTACAGCACCAATCTGGAACTGCTCCAATGGCAATTTGATGAACCAATTCTTCTCCAATCTTACCAAAATTCGATCTAAACTCTAAAAATCGTAAAACCTTACATTCCTAAGACTCCCACACCATTATGGGATAAACATACTCCAATCCTAAGGCCTACAAACATGAATAAGGGCCTCAATCAAGGGTTTCTCTCCAAAATCCCCAAAATCCCCAAAATCCAAAAATTATGAAAACCCTAGATCTTTCACTGATTTTTATGAATTTGAAAATGAAATTTAAGAAAGATGATACTTACTTGATGGATGATTGATGTGTGGAAGTAACTCTCTAGGAATCCAAGCCCAATTCCTTCTCTTCCACTTTCTCTTTTTAATTCTCCTTCAAGAGCTCTCAAGAACACACTCATGTAATGAGTTTGATCCAACAATCAAACTATTCAACCCCTAAAATCAGGTTTTGGGGGCAAATGACCCTTTTCCCCCCTTGAAATCCTATTTTACCACAATGTCATTCATATATACATTAGGCACCCTTATACTTACATGCCAAACACCAATTAACCCCTTAACCTTAATTGACTTCACCTAACCATATCCTTATAACCTTTTACAAATTTATATTTTTTATTCATATTATAAATCAAATATAATATCGATAATTAAATTAATTCATGCAAATGGGACGTGTAACATCCCAAACTCCAAATAACCATTTAAAATGCAAAATAAAATTTTTCTTTCAAAATACCTCAATAAAATACGATAAATAAAATGATTACCATTCACCAATACTAGTTCAATGCTTCTATGATGTAAATACCCAAAACTGCGTCAACAACTAGAAAGTACTAACTCAAAATAAAAGTTCCACTAATGAAAGTCTCTCAACTTCTACTTGCAAGACTTCACTCTAGCTTCGTAGTTGGCCACTAACACTCGGTACCTATTTCCAAGTCCAAAAACAAGGAAACAAAGTGTGATTATAACATTTTAACTTCCAAAACTCAACCAACATAATTATCAAGATTATGCAATTATGAACCATTTCTCTTTAATTAACAAGTGCATCCCATGCATCATTCTCTTATATATGATGGCCGAAGCCGTTTTTAAAAAGATTTGAGCATCCCATGTCTTAAAAATAGCTACTGCTATAGGCCCCACGCACCCGTTGGACTTACTCAAGTTGCCAACAATTAGACTTACTATGGTTGCCAATAATGCCACACGTCCCACGCAGGCCACGCATAATACATACTTATATATTATGCTTATCCATATCTCATAACATGTATCTTTTCATTTCATGCCATTCTCATTTATTCTTAACAAGACATGCTATCAACAAGTGTAACAACGATAAAACTCAATACCGTACTTGGTACTGTACCATTAAAATGTTATAAACCTACACTCACCAATACCGCTTTCAAACCTTCTCCTTGCTTTTGAGCGAGGCCTCAATGCCTTCCTCAAACGTACTTGTCAAAACAATTATAATTTCAGTCCACATTGATATATAGCTTGACAAGAAGATAACGAAATCATTGAATTAAAATCAACTGAATAGATAACCATCTTTAAAAAACTAATTAGAGTCTTTAAATAGCCCCTAATACCTTCCAAACACATCCCAAGTCCATATCCGAACACCCCGAAAAGTACCAAAAATCTGTCAGAAAAACCCAGGAGGGGTCGGTCTCCCACCATATGGGGGACCGGTACTCGCCACCTCGGTACCCTACTGCATTCCTGGGGGACCGGTCTCCCTACATGTCGGGGACCGGTACCCTCCCCTTGGAAACCTACTGCATTATTGGGGGACCGGTCTCCCTACATGTCGGGGACCGGTACCCACCTGTGCAGAGCAGATTTTCAGAAAACTTTTTGACGAACTACCTTCTTCTTCAACCTTCCCAACTTCGATCTTTTACCTCAAAACCCAAAAATCATATGTACCAATGTGTTCTAAACATGTGTATCCTAAGCATACTCAATTTGTGGTATTAATCAACTCTTAAACACCCTCAAATCCCCAAGATCCACCCTTAAACTTATAGTTTTTCCTAAAAACGAGATTAGTGAAAAGAACTTGGATCTAGGCCACATATAAAGTAACAGAAATACAAAATTTACATCATTAGATTCGTGATTATCTTAGGAACATGTGTATCCTAAACATACTCATATAAAGCGGTACTAAACTTCAAAGATGTACCAAGAGCCTGCTGTAAACTTGCCCAAAACCTCGATGTAAATTTAGGGTCCCTATCACTAACAATCGACACCGGTGCTCCATATAATCTAATAATCTCATCTATGTAAATCCTGGCATACTTATCTGTAGAGAACATAGTTCTCACCGGAAGAAAGTGAGCCAATTTTTTCAATCGGTCCACTACAACCCAAATAGAATCAAAGTTTCCCTTAGACTTAGGAAAACCCACAATGAAATCCATTGTAATGTGCTCCCATTTCTACTCGGGTATTGGCAAACTCTGAACTAATCCCCCCAGTCATTGGTGTTCAATCTTTACCCTCTGACATGTAAGACATCTAGCAACAAAATCGGTTATATCTCTCTTCAACCCTCTCCACCAATAATTCTTCCGTAAGTCACGATACATCTTTGTAGAACCCGGATGCATAAAAAACTTAGAACCATAGCCCTCCTCAAGAATATTCCTCCTAAGCTCCACATCCTCCGGTACACAAACCCGGTTCGCAAACATCAACATACCATCTCCACGAATACTAAACTCTGATTTTTCCTCCAATAAAATTTGTTGTCGTATCTTCTCTAGAAACACATCATGCTTTTTTCCCTCTCTAATTTGATCCATAAACAATGACCTCACCACAAGATTTGCCAAAAGAACATCATCCAAACCCAAAGATAAATTAACACCCAAACTGTTCAACTCAGAAAATTTTCCAACTCTAGCACAAGTCAAACATGATACTCTACTCACAACTTTCCTACTCAACGCATTCGCCACCACATTCGCTTTCCCTGGGTGATAATGAATATTACAATCATAGTCTTTAATTAGTTCCATCCACCTACGTTGCCTCAAATCCAAATCTTTTTGGGTAAATAAATATTGCAAGCTTTGATGATCGGTGAAAATTTCACAAGTCACACCATATAAGTAATGCCTTCAATGTTTTAATGCAAAAACTATGGCCACTAACTCCAAGTCGTGTGTAGGGTAGTTTCTTTCATGATTTTCAATTGTCTCAAAGCATAAGCTATTACTCTCCCTCGTTGCATCAACACACAACCCAAACCATAATGTGATGCATCACTATAGATCACCATATCCTCAGTCCCCTCCGGAAGAGTCAAAATAGGTGTCGAAACCAATTTCTCTTCCAAAACCCGAAAACCATTCTCGCACTCTTCCGACCATACAAATTTAACCCCCTTTCTAGTAAGCATAGTCAAAGGCATAGCAATAGACGAAATTTTTTCAATAAACTGTCTGTAATAACCCGTTAGACCCAAGAAAATGCGAATTTCAGTCACGCAAGTAGATCTCTCCCAATTTACAACAGCCTCAATCTTTTTAGGGTCCACACAAATACCCTCACTAGAGATGACATGTCCTAAAAAGACCACCCGATCAATCCAAAACTCACATTTGTTCAATTTCCCATACAATTGCTTCTCCCTCAATTTTTGCAAACCCAAACCCAAATGTTCTTCATGTTATTCTCTAGGCCGTGAATACACCAAAATATTATCAATGAATACTATAACAAAGGAATCCAAATAGGAATGAAACACCCTATTCATCAAGTCCATAAATACAGTCGGTGCATTAGTTAACCCAAAAGGCATAACCATAAACTCATAGTGTCCATATCTAGTACGAAAGGTCGTTTTTGCAATATCATAGTCCCTCACTTTCAGTTGGTGATAACCGGACCTCAAATTAATTTTCGAAAACACCAAAGCTCCCTGAAGTTGGTCAAATAGATCATTAATCCTAGACAATGGATATTTGTTTCTCACGGTGACTTTGTTCAATTGCCTATAGTCTATGCACATTCTCATCGAACCATCCTTCTTCTTCACAAATAGTATGGGTGCTGCCCATTGAGACACACTATGTCTAATGAATCCCTTGTCAAGTAACTCTTTCAACTGCATTTTTAATTCATAGAGTTCAGCATGTGTCATCCTATAAGGAGCAATAGATATAGGACTAGTACCCGGAACCAACTCAATCGTGAACTCCACTTCTCTAATTGGAATTATCCCTGTCAACTCTTCCAGAAAATATCTTGAAAATTCCTCACAATAGGAATATCCTCAATACTCCTCTCCCCCTTCTCAGAATTAATCACATAATGTAAGAACCCTTCACAACCCTTATTCAACAAAGACATGGCCTTCAAATACGAGATGACACGCCTAGGCATTTCCACACTATCACCACAAATTTTCAAACTAGTTTTCCCCGGAATGCGAAATAACACTTCCTTACTGACACAATCAATACCGACAAAATGATTAGCTAAGAAATCCATCCCCAAAATCACATCCAAATCCCTCATATCTAGAGGGATCAAATCTGACAACAACAGCTCGTTACCCACCCAAATTTCACAACTCGGATAATATGACTCAAGTTTTACCATATTACCCATTGGTGTCGACACAAGCAAAGTGTGGCATATCGGTGACAAAACTCTATCCATACGTGAACCAAAAATAGTGGATACAATAGAGTGTATGGCACTAGAATCTATCAAAAAATCGTGCATATAAAGTAGATACATGAATCATACCTATCACCATGTCCGGATTTGTTTGAGCCATTTGTCGATCTAGAGCAAACACTCTGCCATGAGAAGGCTGACCCACAGTTCCCTTATTAGCACCTCCTGTCGCACTCCCTACTGACACGACCGGTAATTGAGTCTGTTGTTGAATGCAATGCATAGCCTTGTGACCCATTCCCCCACACTTAAAACATTTCATCCCGTTGTTTCCCGATGCACAATCTCTAGTAATATGATCCAGTGACTCACATTTAAAACACCGCTTGGAAAAACCTCTACCATTGGACCCCGACTGTTGATTCACACTCCTCTCTTGGTTTCCACTCCAACCACTTCCTTGATTTCTAATTCCTCCATCACTCCTCCCTTTGTCAAACCTTGATTTTGAATCACTACTCTTAAAATTGTTACCTCAGATCTCCCACTATTCTCCAATTTCACCTTTTTAAACGACTCTCTATTTTCCTGATAATCCTGAATATCTTTCCACATCCTCGTCGCCATGTCCACAAGGTCTGAATAATCCCTCTCTCTAAAAGATAATAACCTCAAAGTAACTCCCGGTGCCAAACACAACCTAAAACGCCTACACTTCAAATCTTCCGTACTCACCATGTACGGTGTATACTGAGATAAGGTAGTAAATCTCACCTCATACTCACTCACTGACATACTCTCTTGCTTCAAGTTTGTAAAAATTGCCTCCTTCCCAAAACGGAAACTGTCGAGATAAAATTTATTGTTAAACCCCTGGATAAACCTATCCCAAGTGATAGCCCTAGGTGCAGCCGGCTCCGCTCCAAGTGCCGGTGTCACCTTTTGCCTTTTAAAGGCACTCCACCAATTTCTAGCCTTGCCTCAAATAGAAAGGTCGCCAGTATCACCCTCTAATCACCCTCAACTCTCATAGTGTCTAGTACCAACTCCACCTCCTCAGCCACTTCGGGGTTATTAGACCCCTCAAACACCGTAATACACAACCTTTTAAATCTCTTCAAAAGGCCCGTACTCATATCTATTGTTGATACCCAAATTTTGACTCAGTCCCTACATATTCAGAAATTAACAAAACGGTCTTTTCAGGAATTAATTTGCACACCCGGGATGTTCGGACTCCTCGCGAACAACACCGACGTTATCTAAAAATTTCAGAAACAATGAGCGAGTAGTGGTAAAGTGTTGAGGAACATTTACCTGTCTCAGAATTTAAAGCCGACGCACCAGTCAAGACAAATTTCCAACGGACGGCACTGAAACCGTATCCGAACAGGTAGAATATCCGGGAACGAGCAAAATCTCGCATACACAGTCAAAATTCTGTTTCTGAATGGAATGTTGAAGGTAAATCAATTATCGAGAAGCTGGTACAAAAACTGAATCCGTCTGATCCAGATCCGGGATTTAGTTGAGGATAAACGTCAATCCGTTCGGTTTTCCCTGCAGCTGACCAACAGTCTCGGAAATCATTGAACGAATTTTGCACAGACCTTATCTTCAAAGTCTGACATTCCCTGCGGAACAGATTTTCCAGAAGCTGAGCAGTCTAGAAGGTGCGCCTACCGCTTCTCACTTTATTCACGACATCGGCCCCCGATTGTCAAGATTTCTCGTGAACAAGCAGAATTCCCCACAAGCAACCGAATTTCCGTTTCTGAATGGAAAATCAAAGACGTTCTAATTACAGAGAGGACAGTGTAAAGACTGAATCCGTCCGATACAGATCCGGGATTTAGTTGAGGATAAACGCCAATCCGTTCGGTTTTCCTTGCAGCTGACCAACAGTCCCGGAAATCAGTGAACGAATTTTGCACGGACCTTATCTTTAAAGTCTGACATTCCCTGTGGAACAGATTTTCCAGAAGCTGAGCAGTCCAGAAGGTGCAACCAGCGCTTCTCTCTTTGCTTTAAGCAACGGAGCCGAATTTTAAGGACTTCCCAAGAAACGTCTGGTTCAAGCCTGGGACATTTTCTATATTCATGATCCAACTCAACGATCACAGATATCAAATTTAAATTGTCAAAGTCAGAGTTCGTCAAGGGGCCGGCCAAGCACAAATAGAAGCTTCGGACCAAGATTCAGAACTCCGGAATATTTTTTCAATTTTTAGGATATTTTATTTAATTTCTACTTATTTTTGCAAAGAGGATAATGTCAAAATTGAATAGGAAGCTTCCTAAAATATCCTAACCACCTCATGCCCCGCGTGGCAGCCATTTAGACTGACATTCCACAATGTCGCAACTATATTTGCGACATTGATTGATTATATATAGGGACTCCCCTCAACAACAATCCAGACCTTGAAACCTCCAAGCATCACTACACTCCCAAATATTCGACTACTTTTCAAACCAAAAACCTCCGGGTCCTTACCCTAAACCGTTTTCAACCGCATCTTTGCAAAGTATCCGAACCCCTATTTATTTTACACGGTAAATACCGTTTTGTTTCTTATATTCTTCAGAGACTCTTGATAGTCTTCTAATTTATAGTTCGGCATTAGTCAGTCGGCCGCGTCCGATACTATGCCTTACTATACTTTAAAGAAGCTATCTACAGAAGTTGTCTCCCGGAATTGTACAGATACATCAATACAATTTGCCGTTATTTTTATACTTATCTTTTCTGCTTTCAAACAAATATCTGTTAAAGAATTCGTTACTTTATGTCTTTCTCCTTGTTAGAATTCGGCACATGCTTGGCTATGCCGGCTCCGCTGTCGCAAACGAGAAGAACATAAAAACGTCTTTGCCCCAAAAATACTTGCCGTCTAGCTTGGAATATATCCAGTTCGGTTATATATATACTTGTCGTCTAGCTCGGAATATATCCAGCTCGGTTTATATATATAATATCTTATCCAACTGTTATATATGTATTGTCATCTAGCTCAGACTATATCCAGCTCGGTTTATATATATGATACCTTATACCCCTGTCCATACATACATATTACAGCATATATATTCTATCTCTCTTCAGCGATTAACTTTCGCTTTCCCTAAAACACTTTTAAATGAAAAATAAATTCCTTTATCCGTACTCTGAAGTGAAAGCTTGTAGTAGCTATCAGACCCAGATTAAAAGAATGTCTTATGACTCGGATCCGTCTGGAGCATTTGACATTCTGTGGAATTTTTCACATTAAAAGAAACGTTTTATAAAAATTCTTTCGCGGTCGAAGCTCTGTCCGACCCAAAAACAGAAAAATCATTTTTCACAGTCGAAGTTCTGTCCGACTGAAAAACATCAAAAA
>NMUG010001686.1:0-17326 GCA_002855965.1 Monotropa hypopitys | reverse complement strand
AGCCTACTTCTATGCATGCATCTCACTTGTTTTTCTCACTTACATTGCAATCATATGAATTGTTTGTTTAAGTTTTCCTACTAGGCGTTCGCCTAACCCTCTGTTTTTATAGGGAAGGGACCGGCTACTTAGCTTGATGTGGTTCAAGCTTTTGGATGACGTGGAGCATGGTCGAGCATCGGATCATCTTTATTTGTTGTATTTCATTTCACTTTAAAAAATGTTGTAACTTAAACACCCGAATTATTGACTCTTAAACTCTTGTGTGTGTGTGTGTGATGGACTTGTGGAATTTTTAAATAGTTTGGATGATGGTGGGTGGTAGGCTTTGATCAATTATTGCTCTGTGCTTTATCCTTCAAAAAAATGGTTGAAATTTTCAGGGTGTTACAGTTGGTATAAGAGCAATAGGTTGCGAAAACTTAGGACATGGGAAGGGGACAAATAGTCCTACATGGGTGCATCGGAAATGGGTTTTGAAAAAGTGCATTGCATGTGATTGCTTGTGTGTGTGCATTGCATGAAGCATAGCTCAATTGATAAGTGGTAAATCCTTGTGTCGTGGTTTGGTTAGAAGGGTGTCTTTCCTTCTTGTGAATCCCAAGTGTGTTATGGGTGGAGTACTTTGCGTTGACTTGTTGATAGTCTGCAGTTGTTCTTGTGTTATTTCTAGTACTCTTCTCCTTGTTGCGATAGTTGTTCGATTCCATTCTTTGATGATTGCCATTTTTCTTGTCTCGTAGAAAATGGCCGGACGTCGTGTAGGGAATAGGGCTCGTGGTCGCCGTGGTGTTGAAATTCTCGATGAAGGCAGTGAGGAAGTGATTGGTAATCTTAGGGAGCAAGTTGATGAGGCTAGAGCCGAAGGGTTCATACCTGGAGGTATGGCCAATGCAGGGCAATTTATTCGTGACATTGCCACTGCTGTTGTGGAAGCTAGCCGAGGTGTGGCAGCGGTTAGGGAGCCTGCGGGCACTCGTCTTTCTGAGGCTCTTTGCGAATTTCGTCGACCCACCTAAGTTCACTGGTGAGGTGGACCCAATTGAAGCAAATCATTGGTTGTCCGAGTTGAGGAAGGTCTTTGAGATGCTGGAGATCGTTGATAGCAAAATTCGTATTTCTCTCGCTTCATTCCAGCTGGTTGGAGAAGCCAGTGAGTGGTGGTCCACTTTGATTGATGGTCGTCGTGATGCATTGCAGGTGCTTGGGGGCGCTAACCCTCAGGTTATTGCGGATCCGTTGACGAGTATGTCGTGGGCTGACTTTGAGGCTTCCTTCGAAAGCCAATACTTTCCTGAGTCATATCGTGATAAGTTGCGTGGTCAGTTTGAGAAGCTTGAGCAGGGTTCAATGTCGGTAAACCAATATGCCACTAAATTTCAGTCGCTATCGAGGTTTGCCCATGATAGGGTAAACACAGAGGAGAGAAAATGCAAAAGGTTTGAGCAAGGCCTTCGTTCGTCTATTCAGCGCCTTACGGTGGGTCACCATATCCGAGTTTTCTTAGAATTGGTGGAATGTGCTCGACTTGTTGAGTCGCAGAGTGAGTCGGTGAAAGAGGCAAGGGTTTGGGAGCCGAGGAATCAGTATTCGGGTTCTAGCAATTCTTTGGGCAGTTTTGGCAAGAAGAGATCGCGTGATGATCCTCGTTTTCAGCGGAGTCAGAAACAGCAGCCTCAGGTGAACCGTCAGGGTATGTCCTTCCGGTCGGAGATTGTCTGTCACAGGTGCCAGCAGCCTGGTCATGTTCGTGCAAATTGTCAGGCTCCTACGTGTTTCGAGTGTGGCCGGCCAGGTCACATTTCTAGGGCATGTCCATCAAAGGGCAATGATCACAGTGAGGCGGGTTCGGTGCAGCAACCCCGCCAGAATCATCAGCAGACTCAGTCTCAGCAGCAGCAGCAGTTTCAGAGGGCTCCTGCACCATCCAGTCAGGGATCCAGATTTGTGAGGCGAGGTCCACCTGGACCAGGTCAGTCTTCGGGCCAGCACAGTGGGGCGGGACAGACTCAGGCAACACAGGGCAGAGTGTATGCCGTTCCTGCAGTGGAGCAGCCAGTAGTTCCAGATGTTCCAGAGTCTTCAGTTGTGCGCGATATGGTTCTTATCTATCACTCTTGGGCTTCTGTTCTTATAGATTCAGGAGCATCGCATTCTTTCTTGGCATTCTCTTTTGCGTCAGCCTTGGGTTTGGAGTTGGAGGCTTTTGATCCTCCCCTTGTAGTGGAGTCGCTAGTGGGTGGTCGCGTTCCCCTAAGTTATATGTGTCGTCAGTGTGAGTTGACCATTTCTGATCGTCGTTTCACGTTTGATTTCATCGTTCTCAATATGGTGGGTTTTGATCTCATCTTGGGGATGGATTGGCTATCCTCGCATCATGCCACCATCGACTGTTATCGTCGTAGAGTTCTTATTCATGATGCGGACGGGGAATATTTCTATTTCATGGGTGATCGATGTGAGCCGATGACTTCTTCCTTTCTTGATCCAAATGATAGCTCTTCTATCCATTGTTTGCTTGCTAGTTTGGCATTGGATGATGATGTTACAAGTCATGCAGATTTACCATTCGTGGTTAGTGACTTTGCTGATGTCTTCCTAAGGAGTTACCTGGTTTACCTCCTACTAGAGATGTTGAGTTCTCTATTGATCTTGTTCCTGGTTCAGCGCCTATATCTGTTCCTCCATATCGTTTTGCGCCTGCCTAGTTGAAAGGGTTAAAATCTCAGATTGAGGAGTTGTATGAGTTGGGATTTATTCGTCCGAGTTCATCCCCGTGGGGAGCTCCTGCTTTGTTCGCAAAGAAAAAGGATGGCACACTTCGTTTGTGCATCGACTACAGGAAGTTAAATCGTATCACCATCAAAAATCGTTATCCTATGCCGAGAATAGATGATCTTTTTGACCAGTTGCAAGGGTCTACTTGTTTTTCAAAGATCGACTTGAGGTCGGGCTATCATCAGTTGCGCATACATCAGGAAGATATTCCTAAAACTGCTTTCCGCACTCGTTATGGGCACTTCGAGTTCGTGGTTATTCTATTTGGGCTAACCAATGCGCCAGCTACTTTCATGGACTTGATGAATCGCATTTTCTGTCCTTATCTTGATCAGTTTGTTGTTATGTTCGTGGATGACATCTTGGTCTATTCGGCCCCTTCTGAGGAGCATGTTGGGCACCTTCGTATTGTTCTTGAGCTCTTGAGAGAGCACCAGTTGTACGCGAAGTTGAGTAAGTGCGAGTTCTGGTTGTCCGAGGTGAAATTCTTGGGTCATGTCGTATCCCAGGAAGGAGTTTCTGTTGATCCATCGAAGATTGAGGCCGTTGTCACTTGGCCGAGGCCAACTAATGTGTTTGAAGTTCGTAGTTTCTTGGGTCTTGCGGGTTACTACCGCCGTTTCGTTCTTGATTTCTCCCGTATCGCGGCTCCGATGACTCGTTTGACGAGGAAGGATGTTCGTTGTGTTTGGGATGATGCTTGTGAATCTGCGTTCCAGGAGCTAAAGGGTCATTTGACGTCCTCACCCATCTTGATTGTACCGGAGAGAGGTATTGGTTATTCCGTTTATTGTGACACTTCGCGGGAAGGCTTGGGTTGTGTGCTTATGCAAGGTGGAAATGTCGTGGCTTATGGTTCTAGACAGTTGAAGACGCACGAAAGAAATTACCCGACACACGATTTGGAGCTTGCTGCGATCATATTTGCATTGAAGAATTGGAGAAATTATCTTTACGGCGAAAAGTTTGAAGTCTTCTCGGATCATAAGAGTCTTAAGTACCTTTTCACGCAGAAAGAATTAAATTTGAGGCAGCGTCGTTGGATGGAGCACCTTGAAGATTATGATTTTGAGCTTCAGTATCACCCCGGAAAGGCAAATGTCGTTGCCAATGCCTTGAGCCGTATGTCATGTCACCTAGCTCACTTGGCCATTCTTGATTGGAAGAGCGTTTCCGGTTTGGGAGATTATGTTTTGCATGCCGAAGAGGTTGGTAGTGGTGCTACTTTGTGCAACTTGACGATCCATTCTGATTTATCTCGACGTATTATTGAGGTGCAAGCCGCAGATGATGAGGCCGCGATGTTTCATTCTCGATGTTCAGTTGGTGAGGCTCCAGTTGGTTGGGCCATTTTCGAAGATGGAAGCGTTTGCTTCCAAGGGAGACTACATGTACCGTCACCGTATTGTCGGGAAATTCTTCACGAATTTCACCATTCTCCCTTTGCCGTACATCCCGGTAGTGACAAAATGTATCATTTTGTTCATCGTCAGTTCTGGTGGCCGGGAATGAGAAAGGATATTGCGTTGTTCGTGATGAGGTGTTTGACTTGTTAGCAAGTTAAAGCCGAACATCAGCGTCCGGCAAGATTGTTGCAACCGTTAACTGTACCAGAGTGGAAGTGGGACCATGTAACTATGGATTTCGTATTAGGTTTGCCGCGATCGCAGGATGGAAAAGATTCTATTTGGGTCATTGTCGATAGATTGATCAAGTCCGCTCACTTCTTATCTATTCGTTTATCGCAGTCCGTGGACTCTTTGAGTCGTTTGTACATTCGTGAGATTATCCGTCTCCATGGAGCACCGTTGTCTATCGTGTCCGATTGTGATCCACGCTTTACTTCTCGCTTTTTGAGGAGCTTGCAGAAGGTTTATGGCACTGAATTGCATTTTAGTACCGCTTTTCATCCACAGACTGATGGGCAGTCGGAATGCACTATTCAGACATTAGAGGATATGCTACGTGCTTGCGTTTTAGATTATCTTGACTCGTGGTGGAATTGCTTACCGTTGGTGGAATTTGCGTACAACAATAGATATCAGTCTAGTATCGGTATGGCCCCGTTCGAGGCACTTTATGGTCGACCGTGTCATTCGCCAGTTTGTTGGACGGAAGTGGGAGAATTGGTAGTAATGGGTCCGGAGAGTGTGAAATTGGCTACCGAGCAAGTGAAGAAGATCCGCCAGAGAATGCTAGCAACGCAAAGTCGGTATAAAAGTTATGCCGACAATCGCCGTCGTCCGTTATCATTCGAGGTAGGTGATCACGTATTCTTGAAAGTGTCGCCTCGCCGAGGGACATCTCGTTTTGGGAAGAGAGGGAAATTAGCGCCGCGTTTCATTGGGCCATTTGACATCGTGGAAAATATTGGGGAAGCCGCGTATCGTCTTGCTTTGCCTTATTCTCTTTCAAACATTCATGACATATTTCATGTTTCCATGCTTCGGAAGTATGAATCGGATCCCTCGCACATCTTGGATTGGTCGACCTTGGCTTTAGAAGAAGACGTTTCCAATGAAGAGCAACCGATTCGTATTTTAGATACGCAAGAGAAGGTGTTGCGGGGCAAATCGATTGTGTTGGTGAAAGTGCTTTGGAGAAATCACGGGTTGGAAGAAACCACGTGGGAAAGACGCGATGAGATATTGGAGAAGCATCCGACTCTATTTGATTGAGGTAATCTTCTTGTTCTTTCTCCTTTGCACGTTTCGTTTTAGTAAATTTCGAGGACGAAATTTTGTAAGGTGGGGAGTTTGTAACACTCCGCAAATTTTAGTTCGGTTTATTTTCTTTGCGACGTAAGAAAGCTACCTTGTATTAAGTTCTTGGGAACCCAAAACACCCGTTTCATCGTATCAAACGTTGTCGTATCGATTAGAAGTCCCGTTGAGCTTTGTCAAAATGTTCGAGGATGGTTTGGGGCATCTCGGGAGGGCCTTGGAGTGAGTGTTGCAGCAAATTTTGCATTCTGGTGTAGTTGCACCGGTGCAGGATGATGATGCATCGGTGCAAAGGGTTTGAAGTGGTCCTGCACTGGTGCAGAACCGATGCAGGGACCTTTTGTTCGATTTTGCTTCAGGTGCATCGTTGCAAAGGGGTGCTGCACCGGTGCAGGGGAGGTTAGGAGCATTCTGCTCGTTCTGGTGCAAGTTTGCACCGGTGCATTCGTGGCTTGCATCGGTGCAGAAGTGGTTTGCACCGATGCAGGAGGGGTTTGCACCGGTGCACAAGGCTTAATCCGCGCACTGATCAAAGGTTGCACCGATGCAAGAATTGGTTGCACCGGTGCAACGGCTGTCTGGACAACTCATTAAGGGTAGTTTTGTAATTTGAAGTTGGGGACCTATATAAGCAACTAGGGCACTATTTTTGGGTCATTCCCATCAGTTTACTTCTCTCTACCTCCCTAGAGCTCCTCCTCTCTCAAGCTCTCCCTTCTCTCTTGTTTTTGAGGATCAAAGGAAGGTTTTGGGGCAAAGGGAGAAGGTATAACGTCGTAGAGCGTCTCTCTAGCTACGCATTGACGGTCTCCTCTTCCCTTGGTGTGTTGAACTCTCCGTCAAGGTTGTAAGTAAAATCCTCTCAAAGTAGGGATTCTTAAACTCACCTATTCATGTGTATTGTTTTGTTGTTTTCCCTAAATTAATTTGAGAAAAATAGTTGTAATGCTTGTCTAGACCTATGTTTGATGTTGGATTGTCGAATTTCCTTGGTAGGAGTAGTGATTCTTGTATAATTGAAGCTCCTATGGGTTTAATTTCATGGACATGTCACTTGGTAGTAAAAACCCCAAATTTTATTGAAAACCCTAATTTGTCTAATTAGGGGAAAATGGATATTGGACCTCAATTCATGAAATTCACATCGTATGGTTTAAATTGAGATGCGAGACCTTATGTTTTAAATGAGAATGTGATGCATGACTTTGGAACACTTAAATGTTGAATGTGGAAAAATGTAACGATTGATTCTACAACACTTGAAAGTGGAATGTTAATAATGTGATAATAGGCCTTGGAACACTTAAATGTGGAATGTGAATATATGGACTTGGACTTGATACTCTATATGAGGTTTGGATACACTTGAGTGGCTATCGACTCGGGTTGCTTACCTTGTATAATTGTTTGGAGTGGCACACGACATTGCACAATGGAGGTTTGACTGGACCTTCCGGTGAGCCGGGGAAAACAGGAACTACACGATAAGGGGTTGACGAGCCCCGATGCGGAACTAGCCTTGGGACTCTTGTTGTTACCATGTGGTGATCTTGGTATACTTGAACATATTGGAACAACGTTGATATACTTGAAATCCTTTGAAAGAAACATGTATTAAATCAAGGAAATCACTTATTACAGGAATGTTTAAATGATTGGAATCATGTGATCGAACTTGTCTTGGAACAATTGAAATTCACACTTTGGAATATTTGGAAATCATGTGGAAAGTCTTGGAATAGAAATGATGGTAATGGCCTTCTTTTCCTTGGTAGTCGCACTTCACATTGAGCCTACTTCTATGCATGCATCTCACTTATTTTTCTCACTTACATTGCAATCATATGAATTGTTTGTTTAAGTTTTCCTACTAGGCGTTCGCCTAACCCTCTAATTTTATAGGGAAGGGACTGGCTACTTAGCTTGATGTGGTTCAAGCTTTTGGATGACATGGAGCATGGTCGAGCATCGGATCATCTTTGTTTGTTGTATTTCATTTCACTTTCAAAAATGTTGTAACTTAAACACCCGAATTATTGACTCTTAAACTCTTGTGTGTGTGTGTGATGTACTTGTGGAATTTTTAAATAGCTTGGATGATGATGGGTGGTAGGCTTTGATCAATTATTTCTTTGTGCTTTATCCTTCAAAAAAATGGTTGAAATTTTCAGGGTGTTACATGCTACCCTCTCCTCTTTTTCCTCAGCCATTGCAGTCAATATTCTCTGTGTATCTGTCATCTCAGCTTGAACTGGTTCCTCAACTGGTACGTTCTCATTCCTCCTTTGTGGTCCCGATGCTGTTGATGCTTCACCTTCTGGTCGATTCTCATGTTCATGTTCCATCTTCAATTTCTGATTATCTATAAATATAGATATAATCACAACAACATAGAAAACATTTATTAGCAGGTTAGAAAATTCCTTATTTCCTAACTCTCTACGTAACTCAACTTCCTATGTCCACTATCTTGGCCAAACCTTCCTAACTTTTCTATTACCCAATTCTTCATCTCACTTTAACCACCGAGGATTATTAAACCTAAGATCTGATACCAAAATGTCACACCCCGACCCAAAAATATGGATTAGGATGGACTAAGATCTCACTAACTCTGATTTCTTAAATTTTATCATCGATTTTAAATAAATTATTTTATTAAAACTCCAAACTGAAAACTATTTGAAATTAAAAACATAAAAACTGAAAACTGAAAATTGTTTGAAATTAAAATATAAACTAAACATTTTTGATAGACTGAAACAACTACATATAACTTAACATTTCTAACATCATGTCCAACATCTTCAACATTTACTCTTTATTACATAAACCTCAACACAACTTTTACAAAGATTAAAACCTTAAAACTAAACTAGACACTGGTCGATAGTGGACGACATCTACGAGTAAGCGTCAATCCTGCACATCAAAGCTGAAATCCTGAAATGGAATCCCAGGAATGAATAAGCATACTGAAATTACCGAAATTAAAGCAACAGTAAAACAACAATGATATATGTATATCTCAACATAAATTAATATCTAAACAGTAAAGATTTTCATGATTTATGACACGATTATGTACCAAACATAAAACTTTTTCGTATGATATGATGTCAGATTTTAGACACGACAAAACCTCAAAGCTTACTACGACAAGCCAACAAAGCTTACGACAACAAAGCCTTATAGCTTACGACAACAAAGCCTCTTAGCTTACGACAACAAAGCCTCTTAGCTTACGACACATAACTTTTCCTTATAATCATTTTTCATCGACATGTGATTTATGTTATGACATTCAATCAACTTATCATGCATTTCTAATCATTATGCAACAGAACATGATATTTAAACAACAATAATTAACATTTCTACAATTCAGTAATTAAAGTATACATGATCCACTCACCGAAAACCTTTATGGAAATGGTCCTTTACTGATTTTGTGGTCGTTTGTTTTTGTCTAAATTTGCACCTGTCAATATAATAAATTCATCAACGCATATAAACAAAACATTCCTTATCATTTTACATCAAATTTTACAATTTTCCTTAAATTTAGATTCTACCCGAAACCTTAGAGACCGGTATCTTGTATATCTTAGATACCGGTATCTTTAGCCAAAGCTTAAGATACCGCATAAGATACCGCACCATAAACCCTTCTGGTTACCGGTTTCTTGGGTTTCCCAGGATATCGGTTTCTTAAGTCTGCTTAAGATACCGATTTCTAGCCTTTACAAACTGCGGTTTCTTTCCTCTTTCCTTAGATACCGATATCTTGACTAACTAAGATACCGATATCTAGGGGGTTTTGACAGACAGTGAAGCACACCTCTGCGATTTTCTGAGTTCTCTCCTTAATCAGATTTCATACGATTTTCTCTATCAAAACACGATCGTTTTCAACCAAATTTGAAACATAACTTCTATCAATGATTTACAACAACGCTGCGTTCTTAGATTTGTAAAATTTTACCCCAATTAAACGATACAAAATTAAGAAGATTTTGCCGAACATGGGTTTTCTCCCTAATTCGATTTTTGTCAAATTAACCCATCAAAACTAATCCGATTTCTACCAATTTTTGAGCATATGTTCTACACATGATTCTCTGCAAATCTGTATTTTTAGAATTCTAAAATTTTACCTTGAATTGACAGAATAAAAATCGGAAGGTTTTGAAGCAAATGGTTTCTCCTCCCTTAGCCACTGTTACTGTTCATCTTCTACGTATGAATTTTCTGCAACTTCTAACAATGCTTCTCAAACTCAACTCCTTCTCTTCTCTCTCGATCAAGTCAGCTCTCACAACACACACATTACCCAATTTGATCTCACACAAGTATTAGGATTAGAACATTCAATCAATTCTGTTATACATATATTCTAGGACTTTTTATCAGTTCATTCTAAAATCAATTTGTTCACGACATCTTCTGATATTCTAACACCTAATACCTCCATAGTTCCATGCAACTGACACCTTGACTATTGTTGATAAGATTTCATCATACATTGTCACGGATCAAAAGAGTAGATACAACTTTGTATCTTTCATTGTTATCCTCTTCATCTACACAACACTTCAATGAGCATTTCCCAATTTTCTTCTAAAATCACACTTCTTCCCTTCAAACTTCAATTCTTTCACTCTAGTCCCTAGAACTTATATAAAACTTCAATCAGCTTGGTTCTAGCTTTTAATACCTCAATAATCCTACAAAAATTTCAAAATAATTTTAATAAATTCCTCAAAGCTTCCCAACATTATTATTTTTCAACTTCAATATTATTATTAAACTATTAAATACCTCATTTAAACTTAATATTAACATATAAACTTGATTAAATTAACTTAATCATTAAATTTTTAGGACGGGTGTTACAGTGGCCAAGTTCACCTTCTACTCCTCCACGACTCCCAAGGTAGAAAAGACACGCTCAACTCCATGTAACCACTTTTCTGCCACTGCTGGAGAAACATATCCTTCAAACTCAGAAGGACACAATCTGCGAAATCGGTCAAGAAGGCTTGTGGCAACTGCTCCGGTCTGCTGCGTAGTCTGCCACTGCATAAAAGCAGCTTGATTCTTTAAAAACTGGGCCATTGCAGCCTCCACCCTCTCAGCATTAGTCATCATAGGAGGATTCACTCGTGCCGGGGGCTGATTCACTTCCCCTGCGGCTGGGGCATTAGAAGCAGCATCCTCAATGTTTTCCATCTCACTCCTGATCATTAACAAATAGAAATATATTAAGCACAACATTCAATTATACATCCCCAGTCATATACAATCATCGAGCAAGGATTTGCACAAATAAAATTTGACACATAAGGGTTCATTGCCATCATTCACCTATACATCGTGCTAACATAGGATTCTGGTACAATTGTGCTTTTCCGACTAACTTCCCAAGACTTCTAATTTGAAAATGCGTTGATCAGGCGCTTTTCAAACCAGATTTCAAGGTAGTCCATCGGGTGTCAAAGTAACACACACAATGATTTGCAGAAGAGTAGGACAAACTGACTCAACTTATCTCTCACCCCAAATACTCAACATTCTATGTCACATTGGTTCCAAGAATCTCATAAACCTAGAGCTCTGATACCAAGTTGTAACGACCCGTCCCGGAAAGCCAAATATTAAAATAATTTCCAGCTACAAATCATGACTTAAACAACTTAATATGGGGAAATAAATACCATATTTTCACTTAATAATTTTTCCCATTAATCTAATGAAGATAAGCAGCGGAACTAAAGAAATACGAATATAAAAACCACCAAAACGAAGTACCAAGTGTGATAGTCTAACATGACCCAAAACAAGGTCCCAAAGTAAAAGAGTAATCTACTGTAAAGAGAACTGCTAAGCTAAAACATAAGAACTATCTCACATCCTCACTCTACAAACTATAAGGAACAACAGTACTGGAAACTATAAATAAAATGACTCCCGAAGCAAGAGTCCTGAGCAACTGGCAAATGAACCCCACTATGCCTTCTTATCTGGAAATAAGAGCCACAAACACAAGAAGCAGATATATCCAGCAGTGTCAGATTTACGGTCAATATAGAAAATCATCAATACAATGTAATAAAAGATTAACAACAATGTAAAGGATTGAACCTCTCCCCTGAAAGCAAATCCATCATAAAGAGATATACAGGAACAGTAAAAAGGGGTTGTGTCTCTCCCCTGAAAACAAACTGTAGCAACCAATATGTAAATGCATATTTTTTTATATTTTAGGAACTTCCAATTATTATCATCATCCTCAATGCTAAGGAGGACTCAATCAACTCCACTAGCTAAGGGCGAATAAAACAAGCCCTAGTATTCCATCACTGTAGGCAGACGCTATATTGAGAATCCCGTTGCCAAGCATCTACCGTCTCTCAATATTGCCGCCGGAATACCATATATTCCATCACCGTAGGCAGACAAAATGTTGAGAAGCCTGTTGCCAAGTATCTACCATCTCCCAATATTGTCGCCGGAATATAACTACCGTGGTGCATAAAAATTCATGTATGCACAAGTTATTAACAATCACCGTAAAACACCATATCATCGTAAAGCACTGTAAGACATCGTAAAGCAACATGATATTATGCTTGTATACACAATTGTGCTATTCTTAATAGTTATTGCATATTTTACCACCATAAAACACCATAAAGCACTAGCACGAAGATATGTATAAGTGTGCTCTCACCAACATTTATTACATCTTGCACTACATTGAAACATGTATATGTTTGTCATCATCAATAATCATTACATCGTCTATCACTGTAAAGTATCATAAGGTACTGTTCAGTAAATATGTGTTTTGTGCTAATATCAACAACCATCTTATTTTGTCATCGTAAGGTACCATTGTGAATCATGCTCATATTTACTAATGTTTAAAGGAAACATTATGCACCATTGTTATCATCATCTTCTAGACAAGCATGCAACAAGGCGAGTGTTTTTCAACAATAGCATGGCATCAAGTAGTTAATCACCAAGTAATTATCAATTTACCACCTTTACAATTCAATCATCACATATTAATCAATTTACTAAGCTGTAATTCATGATAGACTACATATAATAGAAATCTACACACTCACAATATTCTCTAATCTCCAAGGTACGAAGCTATTGAATCCTCCTAGAAGATTCTGGTTGGTCTCCTATTAATCATTCCAAAATTGTATAAGAATTTACCTTAAGTTAACAATGACTTGATCATTATTTTAATATAATTTCTTAACACCCTTTTTCCTCTGTAATTTCATATATTTGTCAGAAATAATATTTCATAACGACCCCTTAATGAAAATCGAGTTTTTACAAGTTTCTGTCAAACCGGTACAAGGCCGGTGTACCGCCCAGTATGCCGGTGAGTGATATTTCATCAATTAAGACCAAGGGTTTCCAAAATGTAACTTTTTATTAAAGCCGGTATAGAACTGGTATGACACCAGTATACCGCCTGGCATGCCGGTCGACATGCCGGTTAGAGTAATTTCGAAGGCTGTCATTTTTATTAAGACTGGTATACAAACCGGTATGCAGCCAGTATACTGCCCGGTATACCGTCCGGTATACCGGTCTGCAACAGATTTGCAGACAGCCATGGCAATTTTTCGCAGACTCAATTTTCTACTTCTCTAGGGCTTCGTAAACATGGAAATCGACCTCTAAAATTCTGAAATAAATCATAGAGACTATAATCGCAGTGTACAACACTAATACGAAGTCAAATTTCGTTGTTTTACCTTCAATTTTTGGTGATTTAAGAAGTGGGTTGCGATATACAGAAGCACCTTCGTTCTTCGTGTTCTTCATGAATTCGCACCAGTGACTGATTTTTAGAGTAGTGATTTGTTTTCTCTCAAGTATATTTGAGGTTTAGGTGAAGATTTGGAAGTCCAAGTGATTCATTTTATAGAATTGTTGTATGGGAATTAAGTCCTACGGGAGTTACATGTATAAGCATTATATAATTTTTATCATTCCCTAACTCTTCAATTCCTAACAGCCAACATCATCAATTACCCTCCTTAATTTCGTTTTTGAATTACTCTTTTGTAACCCCCAAGTTATTTACTAAGATTTTCAAGTATTGATTTGTACACACACACATTCTTCCACCTTCGTACAGGAGAACTCCAGCAAACATGGCTTCCAACTCCCTATTTACATCTTCTTCCCTTATATTTCAATCAAATTGTACATTTGTCCCCAATTCCACTAGAAAGGGTTTAATTGCATTTAAATAGCTTACTTAACTTTAAAAATTATGCGAAAAATCCCAAAATTTCTCAAACTTATTTATTTATTTTTCTTAATCTAAATAAATTATTTTCAGCTCAGAATATTATTTATTAATTATTATTATTATTTTAACGGTACGGGTGTTACAACTCTCCCCCTCTTAGGAAATTTTGTCCTCAAAATTAGAATATGTATTTGATATAAAGAGATGCAGGTATTTAGCTCTCATATCCTCTTCGCCCTGCCACGTGGCCTCTTCAACGCCATGATTCCTCCAGAGAATCTTCACCCAGGCAATCATCTTGGAGCACAAAACTTGCTCCTTTCTGTCAATGATCCTCGGAGGTTCTTCAGCATACGACAAATTCTCCTGCACCTCTAACTCCGTTGCACTCAAAACATGCGAATGGTCCGCAATGTATTTTTGCAAGTTGGACACATGGAAAACATCATGCAGCTGGGATAGCTCTACTGGCAACAACAAGCGATATGCACAAACACCAACCCGCTCCACAATCTCGTACGGCCCCACATATCTTGGTGCTAACTTCCCCTTGCCCTTAACACGGACCACACCCTTCCAGGGAGATACTTTAAGGAAAACAAAGTCACCCACATCAAATTCTAATTCTCTGCGCCAATTGTCAGCGTAACTCTTTTGTCGGCTCTGAGCAATCTTCAATCGCTCTGGAATTAACTTAACACCATCTAAAGACTGCTAGATCAACTCTAGTCCCAGCAACTACCTCTCTCCCACCTCACTCCAACAAAGAGGAGTGCGACATCGCCTTCTATATAAATCCTCATAAGATGTCATTCCAATGTTGGACTGATAACTATTATTATAAGCGAATTCTACCAAAGGAAGATAGTCATCCCAAGCACCACGAAAATCCATCATACAACCTCGAAGCATATCTTCCAAAGTCTGTATAGTTCTTTCCGACTGTCCATTTGTCTACGGATGAAAAGTCGTACTGAACTTCAAAGAAGTTCCCAAAGCAGACTGCAGACTATTCCAGAAACAAGAAGTAAATTTCGGATCCCTGTCACTCATAATGGAAACAGGAACTCCGTGCAATCTAACAATTTCAGCAATGTACAACTTGGCATATCTGTTAGTGGTGTACGTAACTCGAACATGTAGAAAATGAGCAGACTTCATCAATCGATCCACCACCGCCCAAATAGAATTGAATCCTCTACTACATCTTGGCAAACCCTTGCATCTGAATGCATGGTCGGCCAATATTACCCTTGTGTGATGGCCCGGTGGGCTAGGGACCTCCATCTGGAATGACATCTACAACTGCCTGCATGAATCTCGTTTAAGACAGTTTGGACCATACTTGAATGAATACAGAAGAGGTATGGTCCGGGGAAGGACCATTTATAAAGTTTATGATCCGGGGAAAGCCAATACTAGGCTGCCTTGTATTCGATCTTATGAGCTCGCCTCTTGTCAGCAGGGAGGACATCAGCAGTCAAGAATGCCACAATTGGGTCCATCCAACTTGGACCCAAATCGATATTAAGGACTTCCCTTTCTTCTGCCAGATCAATGCTAGGTCGCTAAAGTGTTCCTACGGTGATGGTCCAGGGATGTTCTGAGTCATGGACTGAGGCCAATCCGGCCAATGCGTCAGCGTGTACATTATGTTTCCTACCTATTTGAAGGAGGGTGAATTTAGAAAAATTCCTTGCCAGATCCCTGTCTTGCTGGACGAACCAGTCCATTCTGTCGTCCCGGGCCTTATACTCCCCGATCATCTGATTGACCACAAGCTGAGAATTGATGTAAGTGGTGAGATCCATGATTTCCAGTCCTAATGCCATCCGTAATTCTGCAAGCAAGGCTTTATATTCAACTTCATTATTGGGGGCTGAAAACTCCAAGTGAATTGTATATTCATGGATTATTCCGTCCGGTGAACGGATCATAATTCCAGCTCCAAATACTCTATTATTCGATGCTCCATCAATGTATAGTTTCCATCCTGAGTCATTCCCAGTAACTGATATTGCCTCAGTGACTAGTTGATTGTTCTAGGACCCCACCGGATCGTCTTCCTCTCACCTGGGTGAGAATTCTGCCACAAAATTTGCGAGCACTTGTGCCTTGATAGCGGTCCGAGGTTGATAACAGATGTTGAAGTTGGCTAGCTCTACTGCCCGTTTAGAGATATGGTTTGACAGGTCTGCCTTCCGGAGCATAGCTTTTAAGGGGTGTTCCGTCAGAAGTGTGATGGTATGGGCCTGAAAGTAAGGAGCCAATTTTTGGGATGCCGAGATGAGTGCCAATGCTAGTTTTTCCAAGGGCAGATACCGGGTCTCAGCGTCAAGTAGGGTTTTGCTAGAATAAAATACCAGGAGATGGTTCTACCCTTCCTGCCATACCAAGACCGAACTAACCGAATGCTGTGAGACGGCAAGGTAGAGGAACAGTTCCTCATGCTTTCGAGGAACAGTGAGCAATGGTGCCTCGGTCAAATATTGCTTGAGTTCGGCCAAGGCTTGGCCTGACCTTTTGGTCCATTGGAAGTTCCTTCTGCTTGATTTCTTAATTATATCAAAGAAGGGATGACACTTGTCTGATGACCGGCTGATGAACCGGTTCAATGTTGCTGCCATCCTAGTCGACTTCTGTACTTCTTTGATAGTCCAGGGCTCTTGTATGTTCTGGATAGCTATGATCTGATTAGGATCTGTCTCAATTCCTCTCCGAGTCACCAGGTGTCCTAGGAATCTTCCGGAACCTACCCCGAATGCACATTTCTTCGCATTAAGCTTGAGTTAGTGTTCCTTCAGTATGTGGAAGATTTGATGAAGGTCTGACAAGTGGTCCCGAGCCACTTTGCTTTACCACCATGTCGTCAATGTATGCTTCCATAGTCTGGCCAATGAGTATCTGGAACATAGATGTGACCATTCTTTGGTAAGTTGCTCCGGCATTCTTTAGCCTGAAGGGCATGACTTGGTAATAGTAAAGGCCCTGGGTGAAATGAATGCAGTCTGTTCTGCGTCGGGGGGGAGGGTACATTACAATCTGATGGTAAGCATCTATGAAACTGAGCCGGTTATGACTGGTCGTGGCGTCAATGAGCTGGTCGATCCAAGGAAGGGGAAATGGATATTTTGGACAAGCATTGTTCAAGTTTGTATAGTCAACATAGACTCGGAACTTGCCATTTTTCTTTTTGACAACCACCGTGTTGGCCAACCACGTGGGGTATTGTACTTCTCGGATTGCTCGGCCTTCCAGTAGCCTGTCAACCATCTCAATGACCGCTTCCGTATGAATTGATGTCGACCGATGTGCCTTTTGTACAATAGGCCAGAAGATTGGGTCGACGTTGAGCCGGTGACAAATGAGATCCGGACTAACTCCCGGCATTTTGTAAGGAGTCCATGTCACGCCCTGGATTTTCAAGCCATATTTTTTTTTTGAATTAAAAGAAATGCATAAACATTTTTGCATAAACCATTCCAACAACAATAAGGGGCCGTGAGTGAAAAAAAGTACAAACACATCTTTCTTT
>NMUG010001685.1:0-17329 GCA_002855965.1 Monotropa hypopitys | reverse complement strand
AGGAAATTAATTATTAGTTTTAGAATTAAATTAAGAAAATCATTTAATTAGTTAGTTAATTTCCTTTAAAGTTTTATTAAATTAGTTTCCAATTTAAATTATTATTAAATTAAATTAAGTAATTAATAAAATCTACATGCATACTCAATTTTTAAGTAATCTACATGCATACTCAGTTAAATTAAGTATTCTACATTCATATTCAATTTTTACACACCTTTGTGCACACCCTACACAGAGATTCCCACATATGCACCAAATAAAAAATGTGATCCGACAGTTAAGTTCTAAATATTATTGTAAGTAACTTTACAAAAAAAATCAGCTCAATCAGATAAAAAAAGATTTTCGATATTTTTTTGGAGTTTAATTCGTAGTTTAGGCCTAAAAGTGCGAATTAAACTTCAACAAAATACAGAAGTTGCATTTTTATCCGATTGTGTTGATTTTTTGCAGGGTACCTAAAAATAATATTTCAAATTTAATTGTCGAAAAAAAATTAATTTGGAACCTGCGTGGACACAACTGAAATGAGTGTGTAAATGGGGTGTGTGTAGCATTTTTCTTACAAATAGAAGTTCATAAGTATTAATTAATATAAAAATTCTTACTAAAGTTTTAAAAAACTTAAAGCACCCATGTGTCATTTAAATTTGGTATCAGAGTCTAATTCTCAGCCTAATTATATCATAAATTTTATTTATCAGCCTTATATATATCGAAGAAACAGAATCAAATAAATTGAACAATAACATCTCTCTCCAAATTACAATAGAACAAAATAATACTTTAATAAGACTATTAAAAGAACTTATTGAAAGAATTTATAAAAAACAATTAAAAATAATAAATGAAATAAGACGTATAATATATGAAAAATAATAAGTAGTGTTTGCGCCAACTACGTTAAGGTAACTATTACACTCATTGAATATTGTTTCTATTTTGGAAGTATATGGTCCAATATCAAAATAATCAAGATCATAAAGATAATAATAAATATTGATTTTACACCTAGTACTATAAAAGCATCATCGAGTCGGATCTCGAGGGGTATTAGTATTGTACTAGTGAATTGCCCGTGCCTGAAGGCACTTGGTTCGTGCCTTCGGCACTTCATCCGTGCAAGCTATCCATTAAGAAGCAATACTAAATGAAATGCCAAAACAAAAGCTAGTGTTTGCCCGTGCCTAAAGGGACTTTGCATGGCACCCGGGGTGGCTGCCGTGCTGTAGTGCGAGGGTGCACTGCAGCCACCCCGGATTGATTGGATTTAACTTCTGCGCTTGCCATGCATTCTGCTATAATAGTACATACACTTTTAAAACAAAGTCCTATTATCAATGCAATACTATTAAAAACCCATAAAATATTCAAAACTCTTCCACAAATAAATGGCATTCAGAATCATTTTTTACCTCTGCCAATCCTATTAATACTATATCTCGGATCATTTTAAAATCTTTACAGTGAGTTATCTTACCTGTTTTTGTGGCAACCATTGCAGTCATCCCATCAACAGTGTCGTATTTTGGGTTCAAGGGACTGTTGTTTGTGTTATTATATAGATGCGAACTTTTATAATAAAGCAAGTCCTATGGCCAATATCAATGTCACTCATCAATTTGAGCATAAACAGTACTTATATTTTCATCAAATTTAGTTGTAATATGAAAGTGTCACAAACAAAAAATGGCATTCAAGACACACTGCCAACGTATATAAAAATGGCATTCAAGGCATTCGTGACAAAACAATTGCATTCACTCATAGGATGGGTGAATTATACACCTATCATGACAACACCATCTTATGAAACACCATGTTATGAAATTTCTTGCATTGTGACGGGATTCACTATATGTATTCCGTTAAGGGATGATTTTTACGTGACTTTTACGTGTTATGAAATGTATTTTTGATGAAATTCGTCCGTGAAATCCGATTGTCGATGGGGGCGATTGCAAAATCGATGAATGAGTTTAATACAGAGAGATAGGGAGATACAGAGAGAGACGATGACACAGAAATAGGGAGAGAGAGCTCACTGGGCGGGCGACGATAACGGGCACTGGCGATGGCAACGGGCGATGGCACTGGCGGGCGACGACAGATGATCGGTAGGGAGGAAGATGATGGCGATGGCGCTGTGTGAAATGGGGTATTGTGTGTGAATGGTTGTGTGACAGTGGCGTGGTTTGGTCGGTATTGGAAAAATGGTTTGGGCGGTGGTGTGTGTCTCGATGTGGAGTATATGACAATGGCGTGAATGGAATTTGTCTCGATAACGTGACTGTGTGAATGGGGTACATTGATCAACGGCTCAAAATATCCAGAATTCAAAATGAGTAAATGAAGGGACCAAAATACAGGATGGTTCAAATTTTTGTCTTCCGTTATTATATAGATACTGTTTCTAATATACTCTATTATTTTACTATCCTTTTCAATGCAATTAATTATTCGGAATTCGAAATCATACAGAAGCAACCATGACCGACCCAATTATCAAAAAACAATACTCCAGCAAGAACTCTTGACTCAATATTCTTTAAAAATTTAATAGAAAAATAAAATCCTACGACAATGAATCACGCTTTGAAATAAAAACCAGCGGATAAAGAATGTATTGGATTTCATAAAAATAAAAAAAATGCAGAGACAAATCATATATTCAAAGTTATCCGACTTGTATTGTAACATCCCTAACTCCAAAATACACAAAATTTAAAATTTTCTACAGACTTCATCATTTAAATAAAACCTCAAGTAAGAATTGCTAAGCACACATAACATTAATAAATAAACCTCAACATAAAACCCAATAACAATAGTACTCCAACTTCCAAAGAAAGAAATAATAAATGAAACACCTACTGATAGTTCAACTTCCATTACAAGTCTTTGAATCAAAAGGACAAGAATTATCTACTAAGGGAACTAATAAGAGAACCATAAGTCAACATTTATTTTTTTTCACAAGACAACCTCTGTCAAATCATCACATCCAATCATCTGATGCCCTCCAGCCTCGTAGTGGACCGCTAACCTTGTGACCTATTTCCAAGCAAGAGACAAGGAAATAGAGTGTGAATATGATATGTTTAATTTCCAAAACACAAGTAATTTCAGAGTCAGAAATTATGAAGATGAGCATGAACAATTTCTCTTTCAACAATGCATCCCATGCATGATACTTATATATTCTGGCCGAAGCCCCTTTTCAAAAGATTTGAGCATCCTATGCCCTGAAAATAACTACTACTATAGGTAGTAGTTCGTACACCCCGCGCACTAAAATTTGGGGTACGTCCCACGCACCCGTTGGACTTACTTTGTGGCCAACCACTGGCCTTACTAACTGCCAGCAACGCCACCCGTCCCACGGAGCCATGCATAATATATATATATATATATATATATACATATTATGCTTTCCATCTCAATTTATGCATTCATGTTCATGCATATCCAACTCATCATGCCTTTGAGCAAGACCTTAATGCCTTCCTCAATCGTCTTTGTCAAAACAATTACAATTTGAGTCCACATTAATATATAGTTTGACAGGAAGATAAGAAAATCATTAAATTAAATCAACTGGATAATTAACCGCATTTAAACCACTTATTAGAGTCTTTTACTTGAACCTCTATGCCTTCCAAACATTTTAAGACTTTTCCTAAATTTTTCAGAAATTAATTAACCACGACCGGTCTACTTAATGTTGCGACCGGTCAAGACCACACTGACCTTCCGCGACCGGTCGACCGATTTCCCTAGACCAGTCGTGACCGCACTGACATGCCCCGACCGGTCGACCGATTCCCGCGACCGGTCGACGTTCTTTACAATCGAATTTTCAGAAAAAATTATTTTTAAGAACTCTTATTAATCTCTTTGAATCCAACCTCTAGACACCCAAATTAATTCATCCTAAGTGTTACCAACATGATGACACTAAACATACTCAATTTATAGCCTCAAACAACTCTTAAACACACCCAAAATTCATCAAACAACTCTTAAAAACATCATTTTTCTCAAAAACGAGATTAGGGACTAAAACTCCGATTTAGCCCTAATTAAGGTCGAAATGAAAAATCGAAAATGGTAGAAAGTTACTTAATTGCGTTGTCAACAATATAGTTGAAGAACTTTTCTTCAAACGATCACTCGATCGACCTCCGGAAATCAAATCTCCCAAGTTCTCCTCTTGTCTTCTTCTTCTAATCTCTCTCTAATCTCTTCCCAAGTGTTTAGCCCTAATGGGATTAGGCTACACTTAACCTAATAACAGATTTTCAAACCAAATGTCCTAGTTACCCTTGCTACTTAACTCTTATTACCCTTGTTTGTCATTACTCACCCTATTTTATACTTGTAAGGAAAAATAAATAAAAATCCATATTAATCACATTAATTAATTAATTCTTGACACCATAATTACCATGGTGGATTGTTATTCCCTTGATAATTGTTAGAAATAAATAAAAATATTATTTAAATGAAACGGGTATTACAACTCCTCCCCCCCTTAAGAAATTTCGCCCCCGAAATTTAAAGTAAATAAGATGGATTACCTGAAAATAGGTGCGAATATTTATTCCGCATAGCCTCCTCGCTCTCCCATGTCGCTTCTTCGACCTCATGATTTCTCCACAAGACCTTGATCAAAGGAACCACCTTGGAACGTAGTACCTGCTCCTTGCGGTCCAAAATTTTCACCGGCCTCTCTTCATAAGTCAAATCCTCATGCAACTCTAAAGGTTCTACTTCTAAAACATGCGTCGGGTCACCTACATACTTCCTCAACATGGAAACATGAAATACGTTATGCAAACGAGCCAATTCCACCGGCAATGCCAAACGATAAGATGACGCTCCTACTCTATCCACAATCTCATATGACCCAATGTACCTCGACGCTAATTTTCCCTTTCCTTTAAAACGAACCACACCTTTCCATGGTGAAACCCGCAAGAACACATGATCACTAACCTCAAACTCTAGCTCCCGACGTCTATTATCCGCATAACTTTTCTGATGACTCTGAGAAACCCGCAATCTTTCCTTTATGAGTTTAACCCCTTCTGAAGCTACTTGAACCAATTCCGGTCCCAAAATTTACCGCTCCCTTACCTCACTCCAACAAAGCAGTGTTCGACATCTTCTACCATATAATGTCTCAAAAGGTGCCATACCAATACTACTCTGAAAACTGTTATTATACGCAAACTCAATCAACGACAAATAATTTTCCCAACCTCTACCAAAATCTACAACATAAGATCTCAACATGTCCTTAAGCGTTTGGATAGTCCTCTCCGACTGTCCGTCCGTTTGAGGGTGAAAAGCGGTACTATACCTCAACGATGTACCAAGAGGCTGCTGCCCAAAACCTCGATGTAAACATAGGATCTCTATCACTGACAATCAAAACCGATGCTCCATACAATCTAATTATTTCATCTATATAAATCCTGGCATACCGATCCGTAGAAAAAGTATCCCTCACTGGAAGAAAACGAGCGGACTTTGTCAAACGGTCCACTACAACCCAAATAGAATCAAAAATTGCCTTAGACTTAGGCAAACCCACAACGAAATCCATAGTAACGTGCTTCCACTTCCACTACGGTATTGGCAAACTCTGAACTAACCCTCCCAGTCTTTGGTGCTCAATCTTCACCCTTTGACAAATAAGACACCTAGCAACAAAATCGGCTATATCCCTCTTCAACCCCTTCCACCAATAATTTTCCCTCAAGTCACGATACATCTTCGTCGACCTCGGATGCATAGAAAACTTCAAACTATGGCCCTCCTCAAGAATATTCTTCCTAAGCTCCGTATCCCCCGGTACACAAACTCGGTTCTCAAACATCAACATTTCATCCCCACGAATACAAAACTCTGATTTCTCACCCAATAGAATTTGTTGTCGAATCTTCTCTAGAAACACATCATTTTTCTGACCCTCTCTAATCTGATCCATATATAGTGACCTCACCACAAGATTTGCTAACAAAGCCTCATTCGAACCCAAAGACAAATCAACACCCATACTGCTCAATTCTGAAAATTTTTCAACTCTAGCACAAGTCAAACACGCTACTTTGCTCACAGCCTTTCTACTCAACGCATCAGCCACTACATTAGCTTTCCCCGTATGATAGTGGATATTATAATCATAATATTTAATTAGTTCCATCCACCTACGTTGCCTCAAATTTAAATCCTTTTGAGTGAATAAATACTGTAAACTTTGATGGTCGGTAAAAATCTCACAAGTCACCCCATATAGATAATGCCTCCAAAGTTTTAGAGCAAAAACTACCGCTGCTAACTCCAAATCGTGTGTAGAGTAATTTCTCTCATGGTTTTTCAATTGCCTCGAAGCATAAGCTATGACTTTCGCTCGTTGCATCAACACCCCCCCCAAATCACATAGTGACGCATCACTATAAATCACCAAATCATCAGTCCTTTCCGGAATAGTCAAGATAGGTGCCGAAACTAACTTCTCTTTCAAGACCCGAAAACTATTCTCACACTCTTCTGACCACACAAATTTGACTCTCTTTCTAGTAAGCATAGTCAAAGGCATCGCAATAGACGAAAATTTCTCAATGAATCGCCTGTAGTAACCTGCTAATCCCAAAAAGCTACGGATTTCAGTCACACTAGTAGGCCTTTCCCAGTTTACAACCGCCTCAATCTTCTTAGGGTCTACACAAATACCCTCACTCGAGATAACATGGCCCAAAAAGACCACTCGATCAAGCCAAAATTCACATTTGTTTAGTTTTCCATGCAACTGCTTCTCCCTTAACCTTTGCAAGACTAGTCTCAAATGCTCTCCATGTTCTTCTCTAGACTTTGAATACACCAAAATATCATCAATGAATACATAACAAAAGAGTCTAGATAGGACTAAAATACCCTATTCATCAAATCCATAAACACCGCCGGCGCATTCGTCAACCCAAAAAGCATAACCATAAACTCGTAGTGACCATATCTAGTACGGAAGGCCATTTTTGCTACATCGCAGTCTCTAACTTTCAGTTGGTGGTACCTGGACCTCAAATCAATTTTCGAAAATACTGAGGCTCCCTGAAGTTGGTCAAAAAGATCGTCGATTCTAGGCAATGGATATTTATTTCTCACGGTGACTTTGTTCAACTGTCTCTAATCTATACACATTCTCATCAAACCATCCTTCTTTTTCACAAATAAAATAGGGGATCCCCAAAGCGACACACTAGGTCTAATGAATCCCTTATCAAGCAACTCCTTCAACTGCATTTTCAATTCGTATAACTCGGCAGGTGCCATCCTATAAGGATCAATAGATATAGAACTAGTACCCGGAACCAATTCAATTGTAAATTCTACTTCTCTAATCGGAATCACCCCCGACAACTCTTCTGGAAAAACATCTTGGAACTCACTCACCACAGGTATATCCCCGATACTTCTCTCTCCAATCTCAGAATCAATCACGTAGGCTAGAAACCTTTCACAACCCTTATTCAACATAGACATAGCCTTCAAAGATGAGATAATACGTGTAGGCAATTCTACGCTATCACCACAAATTTTTAAGTCGGGTCTACCCAGAATACGAAACAAAACCTCCTTACTGACACAGTCAATAATAGCAAAGTGAGCGGCTAAAAAGTCCATTCCCAAAATCACATCTGTCACGACCTAGAATTTTAAATGTATTTTTTTAATGAAAATGTATATTTTTTATATAATCAACGATATTAGGGTTCGTTAAATGGTAATCTAGCAATTTAGAGTGGTGAGGATCACCGGTATTGAATTGGTAGGATTTTTGGTCGTTCCGGCAATGTGTCGAGGGCGTTCGAGGCCCATTACGACCCCGATGTTTTCCGAGAATTGAAATTTAGTATCATAAAAGTTGTAGAGAATTTCGTTAGGAATCCAATGCAACTTGAATCGTCGCAATCGGAGATCGTACGAAGAAGTTATTCCCAATTTACCTCGCAGCAGTTTTTCCTTTGGTTCAGCGAAATTGGTTATCGATAACGGGTCTTGTGGTTATCGATAACGGGCTGTTCCCTAAACCCCATAGAAAGTCCCGAGAGTTTGGTTATCGATAACGGGTTTGTGGTTATAGATAACGGGCTATCCTTTGGTTCCTTGGTCAGGACCCGAGAGTTTGGTTATCGATAACGGGTTTGTGGTTATTGATAACGGGTTGTCCCTTGGTCCCTTGGTTAGGACCCGAGAATCTGGTTATCGATAACGGGTATAGTGAAGGCTCCTGGTTATCGATAACAGCCCCGTTTTGGGAGATTTTTAAAGGGCTTTTTGGTCACTTTGCCTTGGGAGTATATATGGGACCCTATACCTAATTTTTCCCATTTTTCTCCTTCTTCCCCACCCTTCTAACCCTAAAGCTCCCTTCTCTCTCCTCACCTCTATTAATGGAGCTTCCCTCTCTCTCTCTCTCTCTCTCTCTCTCTCTCCTCTATATCTCCATTTTCTAAGCCTTGAATGAAGAAATCCCAAGGAGAAATGTTGCTCCCCTCACCTCAAGCTCTCCGAAAAACCCTCATCTTCTCCATTCCTCCAAAATCCGAAATTTGGAGCTTCAAGAAGATGCTTGGATCAAGAAATGACTAGAAGAAAGGTGGTTCCCCTCAAAGAGAGCTACCCGGTGAACACCATGGTTTCTTCACCCGGCGATATTTGGAGCTCCGGCGACTTTCCGGCGAGGAGCTATGGAAATGCGGCCTTCATAAACGTTGTAGAGGGCGAGGAAATCTACGCGATGACGGATTTGGTTGGCGGCGACATTTTCCGGCGACTTTTCCGGTGACTACTCCGGCGATTGCTCCGGTGGGTAAATTCTTAATCATTATCAAGCATGTGCGTGTGTGTGTGTATTTAGTTTCCATGTTCGTGCCATAATTCGTATTGGTTTCCCCTTATATTATCATTGCGGTAAATTGGAATTCCCGAAATTGCCATAATTCGTATTGGTAGAACCACTTGAACTTGGGTTGATGGACGTCGAGAGTTGAATTTAGGGTATTAGGAATGTCAATTGGTGGTTTTGCGGTTAGTTGGTCACCCTTCATTTTATGAACGCCACATGTTCGATAAAAGTCCTTAGTAAGTCTTTTTTTTTGGAAGACAAAATTTTATTGATAAATATGAACAAATGTACAAACCAACACCCCTAACCCAAATAAACCATCCGAAAACAAGCCAACACAGACTACCTTACACAGCCACCACCCACAGAGAACACAAATCAGCAAAAAATGCAAACCACCCCTTAGTAAGTCTTGAATGAGTATTTGGGAGAGGAAATGGCCGTAGGAACATCATGAGGTAAGTTTGGGTAAATGAACTTAAATGAACGGTTTGGAAAATGAACTAACTAGTGAGATTGTGTCGGTCATGTGAATTGAGACATGGTGCCTTACCTTAGTACGATTGTGGCTGTCATTGCGGCGATAGTACGTTTCGTGTGGTTTTCCTTGGCAAGGGCGTAGTAACCTTCGGGAACGTGATCTAGCATTGGGCTTGTTTTACCGGGATAGTTGGGATGACGTTGGATTCACCCAAATATGAAATGAATGAAATGAACGCAATGTACAACCAATACGGGGATGGATCCTACGAGGACCACCTTTGGATAATCTTGAATCCATCACCTACAAGGCATGAAATAAAAACGGGAACGATGACTCATGAATGAAATTGAAGGCCACGAATATAATTGGATTGTTTCTATGCGGGAATATACTTGATCTTTAGGGATTCCCGGCATAGTAAACTTGTGATGACGATCCGGGAATGGACTTGATTTTTAGGGATTCCCAGGATAATATTTGTAACAATGATACAAGATTGATATGTTATTATGCGGGAATGGACTTGACATTAGGGATTCCCGGGATGGTCGCTCCATCCACGACTTTGTGCACAAAGGGGGCTACGTGAGCCCTCCCAACGGCCTTTGGGAAAGACGGATTAGGTTTGACTAGTGTGTTGACGAGCTACTAGATCAACCTTGCCCTATCAACGTTACAACGATACTCGTATGAATACGAAATGGACTTGATTTTTAGGGATTCCGGGATTCATACCATTTGTGAGCAATAGATAAATACGGGATGGACTTGATTTTTATGGATCCCGGGATTTATTGGAATTAACAATAAAACACTTATGGGATATACTTGTAATGGAATCCCGCGCACTTGTCATGATGCGATCAATAAACCAAATGGTAACTCAAACATATGATTCTTTGGTAAGGAAGTGGAATAAAGGTGAGAATGATGATTTATGTCATATTGGGATAAACTTGTAATGGAATCCCCTTGGCACTTGATAGTGTGTGATCCTCAGAATGATAAAAGAGCGTTCTCGATAGATTTTGTGGACACCCTTCCTTGTTGTCCCTTGTACTATGTTTATATACATTGGTTAGATATCTTGACACAGTGTCGGTTTAGGATCCTTAGTAGATCCTTAGAGTGGTTGGACTTTAGTTGCTTCAGTCGGACTTAGAAGGTTGTGCCTCTGGTGTCCTCTGAGGTTACGGTTTGGGTTTTGACACGTTTGTCGATGATATGCCTTGGTCCCTATTGTCTTGTGCTAGGCTTACCTTACGTGCACCTTGGTCCCTTTACGTTTCTTCTGTACCTTGATAGTGGACCTCTTGCCCTTAGTAGAGAGTTAGTTGTGACGACTTGAGATTGAGTTGGATTTGCCTTTGGGCTTGGCACTGTAACCTCTCTTACCTTTGAGGAGATTAGTAAGTGTACTCGTAGCCCGGTCACCTTTACAGTTCTGTTCGCATTCACTTTACTGTTTTACTGCTTGTGCTTCTCTCTCCAGCTTTACTACTGTTGTTCTAGTTCTTTACAATTTCTACTTGTGCTGGCCCCTCCTAGGCATGCACCACCCGTGCATGTTTGGTAGTGGTCAGGAGTTTATCTACTAAGCCGTGGTATGCTCAGACCTTCGTGGTCCCCCCCACAGGTTGTTGCAGAGACGTGTTGAGATTGTTGAGCTTGGAGCTTCGTCAGCTTCCGGGTTTTCAGGGATCGTTGCAGCAGGTTTCACTTGGTACTTTTGTTGACTCCCGAGGGTGGGATGTACCCTCACTCTCCTTTCTGTTCAGTACAGTTGTAGCCGTTTGACATTTGTTCTAGCTTCCGCTTTTCTATTTATATTGTATCATTTGTATCTGGAAATGTAATGAGAATAGGATGGAATGTGTATATACTACAAGTACTGTTTCCCTCTGCTTTTATTTAAATTGTTTTAAAAAAAATAGTTTGAAAATCCAGGGTGTGACAACTTGGTATCAGAGCTTTCGGTTCGAACACCTTGGAACCGTGGGGAGACACCTAGTCTCCATGGGTTTTCTTGGTCATTACATTGTTCTTGATCGTGTCTGTGTGCTTGTGATGCACTCTTGCTTCTTGGTTCCGCTTCTTGTTGACACTCTGTTTGTCTTGGCTCCTTTCACGGATGTCGAGTTTCTCCATCCCTTGAAAGTCGAGTGTTGATCTTGGTGGCAAGTTCGGTTGCCCTTGCAGTTATGTGTTTTGGATATCCCTACTCTTGGCATCTTCGATGCATTCTTGGACGGTCTTCGTGCTGTTGTAGTCTCCTCTAGGATTGCTGTATTTAGTTTCCATGTTCGTGCCATAATTCGTATTGGTTTCCCCTTATATCATCATTGCGGTAAATTGGAATTCCCGTGGTAGAACCACTTGAACTTGGGTTGATGGACGTCGAGAGTTGAATTTAGGGTATTAGGAATGTCAATTGGTGGTTTTGCGGTTAGTTGGTCACCCTTCATTTTATGGACGCCACATGTTCGATAAAAGTCCTTAGTAAGTCTTGAATGAGTATTTGGGAGAGGAAATGGCCGTAGGAACATCATGAGGTAAGTTTGGGTATACGATCGGTCGAGGGGTGTTGGGAGTAGAAATGAACTTAAATGAACGGTTTGGAAAACGAACTAACTAGTGAGATTGTGTCGGTCATGTGAATTGAGACATGGTGCCTTACCTTAGTACGATTGTGGTTGTCATTGCGGCGGTAGTACGTTTCGTGTGGTTTTCCTTGGCAAGGGCATAGTAACCTTCGGGAATGTGATCTAGCATTGGGCTTGTTTTACCGGAATAGTTGGGATGACGTTGGATTCACCCAAACATGAAATGAATGAAATGAACGCAATGTACAACCAATACGGGGATGGATCCTACGAGGACCACCTTTGGATAATCTTGAATCCATCACCTGCAAGACATGAAATAAAAAAGGGAACGATGACTTATGAATGAATGCGGGAATGTACTTGATCTTTAGGGATTCCCGGCATAGTCAACTTGTGATGACGATCCGGGAATGGACTTGATTTTTAGGGATTCCCAGGATAATATTTGTAACAATGATACGGGATTGATATGTTATTATGCGGGAATGGACTTGACTTTAGGGATTCTCGGGATGGTCGCTCCATCCACGACTTTGTGCACAAAGGGGGCTACGTGAGCCCTCCCAACGGCCTTTGGGGAAGACGGATTAGGTTTGACTAGTGTGTTGACGAGCTACTAGATCAACCTTTCCCTATCAACGTTACAACGATACTCGTATGAATACGGAATGGACTTGATTTTTAGGGATTCCGGGATTCATACCATTTGTGAGCAATAGATAAATACGGGATGGACTTGATTTTTAGGAATCCCGGGATTTATCAGAATTAACAATAAAACACTTATGGGATATACTTGTAATGGAATCCCGCGCACTTGTCATGATGCGATCAATAAACCAAATGGTAACTCAAACATATGATTCTTTGGTAAGGAAGTGGAATAAAGGTGAGAATGAAGATTTATGTCATATTGGGATAGACTTGTAATGGAATTCCCTTGGCACTTGATAGTGTGTGATCCTCGGAATGATAAAAGAGCGTTCTCGATAGATTTTGTGGACACCCTTCCTTGTTATCCCTTCTACTATGTTTACATACATTGGTTAGATATCTTGACACAGTGTTAGTTTAGGATCCTTAGTAGATCCTTAGAGTGGTTGGACTTTAGTTGCTTCAGTCGGACTTGGAAGGTTGTGCCTTTGGTGTTCGCTGAGGTTACGGTTTGGGTTTTGACACGTCTGTCGACGATATGCCTTGGTTCCTATTGTCTTGTGCAAGGCTTACCTTACGTGCACCTTGGTCCCTTTACGTTTCTTCTGTACCTTGACGGTGGACTTCTTGCCCTTAGTAGAGAGTTAGTTGTGACGACTTGAGATTGAGTTGGATTAGCCTTTGGGCTTGACACTGTAACCTCTCTTACCTTTGAGGAGATTAGTAAGTGTACTCGTAGCCCGGTCACCTTTACAGTTCTGTTCGCATTCACTTTACTACTTTACTGCTTGTGCTTCTCTCTCCAACTTTACTACTGTTGTTCTAGTTCTTTACAGTTTCTACTTGTGCTGGCTCCTCCTAGGCATGCACCACCTGTGCATGTTTGGTAGTGGTCAGGAGTTTATCTACTGAGCCGTGGTATGCTCAGACCTTCGTGGTCCCCCCCACAGGTTGTTGCAGAGACGTGTTGAGAATGTTGAGCTTGGAGCTTCGTCAGCTTCCGGGTTTTCAGGGATCGTTGTAGCAGGTTTCACTTGGTACTTTTGTTGACTCCCGAGGGTGGGATGTACTCTCACTCTCCTTTCTGTTCAGTACATTTGTAGCCGTTTGGCATTTGTTCTGATAGCTCTTGGGGAAGCCCGCTCAAGTCCAAATGCCGGTGCCACCTCTTGCCTTTTAAAAGTATTCCACCAACTCCTAGCTTAACCTCTAAACAGAAAAGTCGCCAAAGTTACCCTTTGCTCTCCCTCAACACCCATTGTGTCTAGCACCAACTCTACTTCTCTCAACCATTCTTCAGCCACCTCAGGATTATTTGCTCCCTGAAATACCATACCACACAACCTTTTGAATCTCTCTAAGAGACCCGTATTCATACCTCTATCCACATTCTGATTAGCCTGTAATTGAATCAGCATTTGTTGACCTTCAGCCAACTGAGCAATGGCGGCCATCATCCTAGCCTCTTCTCCCACCACAGGGGGAACACCCCACCACTACCTGGATTACCTCCATTCACACTGGCCTCCTCCTCAACTCTTTGATCATTATGCTCCATTATTTTCCTGTAAATCACAACACAAGGAACAACATGGTGGAAATAAGTATTAGATGTCAAAAACTCACGCGTTAGTCAAACACACCCCAATAACTCAATGCATGACTCAACATCCTATGGTCCACTACTTAGCCACCCTAACCTTAGTATTTTGTTATACTATGCTTTTCCACTTAACTTTCCAAGACTTCCCATTGGAAGAGAACGTTGATCAGGCGTTCTTCCAATCGGATTTCAAGTCAAGTCCCATGGGTGTCAAAGACACGCATAATAGTCCCAAAACACTAATACCCCAACTTCCGATCATTACCTCGAACTCATACCTCAAGTACAATTCCATCAATCACATGGTCCCCTAACTCGGACCTATAACCTAAGCTCTGATACCAAGTTGTAACATACCTAACTCCAAAATACACAAAAATTTAAAATTTTCCATAGACTTTATCATTTAAATAAAACCTCAAGTAAGAATTACTAGGCACACATAACATGAATAAATAAACCTCAACATAAAACTCAATAACAATAGTACTCCAACTTCCAAAGAAAGAAATGATAAATAAAACACATACTGCTAGTTCAACTTCCATTACAAGTTTTTGAATCAAAAGGACAAGAATTATCTACTAAGGGAACTAATAAGAGAACCATAAGCCAACATTTATTTTTTTTCCACAAGACAACCTCTGCCAAATCATCACATCCAATCATCCGATGCCCTCCAGCCTCGTAGTGGACCGCTAACCTTGTGACCTATTTCCAAGCCAGAGACAAGGAAATAGAGCGTGAATATGATATGTTTAATTTCTAAAACACAAGTAATTTCAGAGTCAGAAATCATGAAGATGAGCATGATCAAGCCGAGCTCGGAGGCAGATATCTTTCCATCATTGTTCGCGTCGAATTTCTTGAAGACGTGCTTGAGTTCTTCCTCGATCTGCGAGCGAGAGTTGAGGGATGAAGAGCGAGAAGCCGTCGGGGACAAAGAGCAGGCGAGGGAATGGGCGGGGGAGGTGTAGCCAGGCGGGGGGATGGGGAAATGGGAAAGTTGTATTGTGCAGTATGTGAAATAAAAACGACGGTGTGGGGAGATGTATTGCTTATTAGGGGGCACGATGTATTGGTTATTAGGTGGAATAGGTAGATTATTAATCTAACGACTTAAAACACGCACACATAAAAATCCAACGGTCCAAAATGTATAAATTCAATTTTTTAAATTTTCTTCTTAGCTTATTATATAGATGCTTCAATACCCACTATTTAAAGGTTGTTGATAGCCAAAATTCAATATTTAAAGTAAATAAGAAAATATATAAGTTCAGATTCTACTAGAATTCCATTGATAGTAATAAAAGTGTAGTGCATTAGTACAAAGGAGTAAGATATACTTAAGAAAAATGCTACACACATCCCAATTACACATTCATTCAATTACATACCATATTTACACACTCCATTTATACATTCACTCAGTTGGGGCAGAGGCGGAGCTACAAATACAGAATGTGGCATGTTTGAATTTTTTTTACCTAGAAGTGATGATTTTTTTTAAAAAAACATTTAGTGATATAAACTACAATTTTTTAATGGAACCATACCGAAGTTCGGAATTTTTTTTACTTACAAGTGTGATGAATTTTTTTTTAATTTTTTTTAATGAAACAAACTAAAATTTTTTAATAGTCACACCCAATTTTTTTTGGGTCCCCCACTGAGTTGGGGCCCACGCGGGTCCCAAATTAATTTTTTTTCGACAGTTAAATTTAAAATATTATTTTTAAGTACCCTGCAAAAAATTAACTCAATCGGATAAAAATTAAAATTTGTGCATTTTGTTGAAGTTTAATTCACAGTTTTAGGCTTAAACTACGAAATAAACTTAAAAAATACAGAAATTATGTTTTTTATTCGATTGAGATAGTTTTTTGTAAAGTTACTTAAAATAATATTCATAATTTAACTGTCTGATCACATTTTCAATTTGGTACCCATGTGGACCCCTTCGTGCAGAATGCGCACGAGAGTGTGTAAAAATTGGGTGTGCATGTAACACAACCCTATTTGTAATTTATAAGAGCAACACGATCACAATAGGTAAATATCATTTTTAGGTATTTTAACTAATTGAAATGCAAGAAAATTACATGCACCAGCATAGGTAAATCTCAAATAATAATACCTATTGCTACAGTACTCTTTATCTTTACCTGGTACTCTTTATCTTTACCTAAGCACTATTCATAAGCAATTTATTATTTTATTATTATTTGTCTAATACTTGAACTTTCACAATAAATCCATCAGAACCAAAAAGATTAAAATAATAATACATATTTAAATATCTCTTAGATAAAATAGAGAATTTGTTGGAGTTTCAAAAAACTAGTGATCACGTAAATACACATTTGTGCACGGTTGCTGAGTGAAAATACCTATGCACTTGCTCCAACTATACTAAGGACTTAACTGAATCGAATGACACTTAGTGTATATTTTAAGAACTAATAGTAAAGTTTATCCTAAAATTTATTAATGCATGAGAAAAAAGTGATTTTAGCACTATGAACTTAATATTTATATACTAAAAATTATTAATGCAAGAAAAAAAATTCTTAACATTTTGAATTTATTGTTTATGCCCTACAAATTGTTAACACGAAAGAAAAATGATTTTAGCACTGTGAATTTTTGTTTATTATATTAGACTCATGTGAATTTATTATTTATAAGCTAAAAAGATTGATACAAGAAATAACTAATTTTAACACTATAAATTTGTTATTTATCATTCATAAACTTTTGTGAATTTGTTATTTATTATTAGTGCAGGGGGGAAAAACTTTTTACACTGAATTTATTATTTCAAATACTAAATATTATTAATGCAAGGGGAAAATGATTTTAGCATTTTTTGACCCTAAGTTTTGATAGTGCATTATTTACATAAATATAATATTTATAAAATGATTTTCTAATTCCTTGAATTATGATTTAAATGTTCAAATCTTTATTTAAATTAAGAAATTTGTTTTAAAGCTTAATTTCCATATCATTCTTGTATTAAAGTCCAAGAGATTGCTTTTTACGGTTTAAATCCTTTTAAA
>NMUG010001684.1:0-17329 GCA_002855965.1 Monotropa hypopitys | reverse complement strand
GGGTTGCTGGAGTCTTTTGGTGAACCTTCTGCTGCCTCGTCCGGACCATGCTCATTCCCCGTCCGGACAGGGATCTACTGAAGTTGATTTTTCTGCTTGAAAGATGTCCGCCATGGTTCCCAGCATCCTTCCTCACTCTCCAAGGCTGCCATCAACATGTCAAAGGGTCTTTTGGCTCAATTTAAGCACTTCCATGGTTTATTTTACCTAAAACACAAAACAACTACAAAACTAATTAGATAACAACGACTCGAGGCTAACAATACTCACGTTAAAGTGTATAAATAGGTGCTTTTAAGCACCTATAAAATGATAATCGTAGGGCGATGTTATCGTAAGTCTATATCCGACAATTGGTTAGTAACCATGACTAGATATTACTAAAAATGTATAGCTCTGAAACTTGAACGATAATCGTAGTAAGATATTATCGTAAGTGAATTTTGAAAATCAATTAGTAATCGTGGGTAGATATTACCAAAAATTTCTGCGCTTTGCAACTTGAACGACAGACATAGAAAGGTGTAATCGCAAGCGAAATTTTTGCCCCAAGTGATGTGTAATTCTGAAACTTTAAAAGATATCCGTAGTAGGATATTATCGTAGGTACATTTTGGAAAATCGATTAGCAATCATAGATAGGTATTACTAAAAATTTCCGCGCTTTGCAACTTGAACGATAGCCATAGAAAGGTGCAATCGCAAGCAAAATTTTTGCCCCAAGTGATAGCCATAGGGAGATGCTATCGGGATTTTTTTTTTGAAAATCTGTAATCGTAGAAAAGTATTTACGGGATTTTAAATCTGATGACCATAAGAAAGGTGCCACCGGGGAGAGGTTTTGTTTTGGAAACATGGGCTGATGGTCTTAGAAAGATACCATCGAGGTCCCGGAGCTAGAAAATAGTAGTCTTAGGAAGGTACTACCGGGATTATTTTTTGACAATTTGAGCTTATGGCCTTTAGAGAGATGCCATCTGAGCTTTTGAAAATGTAAACCTGCAGCCTTAGATAGACGCCAGTATAGATTTTAAAAATATGAACTCGGGGCTCGAATTAGCTACTGCCGAGGATTTGAAAATTGTAGCCCGTGGTCTTAGAAAGATACTACTGTAGGTTTTGAAAAAGATTTTGAAACTGTAGTCTTAGAAAGGTACTACTGTATTTTTTTTAAAAATATATAAACCTGTAGTCTTAGAAAGGTACTACTCTAGGTTTTTGAACGCTTAACATGCGGCCTTAGTGAGGTACCACTGTAGATTTTGGAAATTTTAGTTTTGCAGTCTTAGAAAGATACTACTTGAACTCTTGAACACGCCAGCCTGTAGTCTTAGGAAGATGCTACCTCGGGCTCTTAAGAAGGTTAACCTACGGCCTTAGGAAGGTGCCACTGTAGGTTTTCGGAACTTGTAAGTCTGTAGTCTTATAAAGGTACTACCTTGGACTTCTGGAAATGTCGTCTTGTAGTCTTAGAAAGATACTACCTCGTGGCTCTCTGAAAAGTGCCTGGCTTGTAGTCTTAGAAAGGTACTACCTCGTCGCTTTCTGGCAATGTGTCTGGCTTGTAGTCTTAGAAAGGTACTACCTCGTGGCTGTCGAGAAATTGCCTGCTTGTAGTTTTAAAAAGGTACTACCTCGTGGCTTTTTGACAAGTGTCTGGCCTGTAGTCTTAGAAAGGTACTACCTCGTGGATTTCTGGCAATGTGTCTGGCTTGTAGTCTTAGAAAGGTACTACCTCGTGGCTGTCGGGAAATTGCCTGATTGTAGTCTTAGAAAGGTACTACCTCATGGCTTTTTGACAAGTGTCTGGCCTGTAGTCTTAGAAAGGTACTACCTCATGGCTTTCTAACATGTGGTCTTAGGAAGGTACCAATGTAGGTTTCAGAGAGAGATTTGGAATCGTAGTCTTAGAAAGATACTACTGAGATTCTCAGAGATGCCAGCCTGTAGTCTTAGAAAGGTGCTACCTCGGGCTTTCGAAAGATTCAACCTATGGCCTTAGGGAGGTACCACTGTAGTTTTTTTGGAAAATTCAAATCTATAGTCTTAGAAAGATACTATCAAGATTCTTGAATAAGTAAACCCGCAGTCTTAGAGAGATACTATTTCGGGTTCGTGATATGTAACTCCGTAGTCGTAGAAAGGTAATAACGGGTATAATAAACTCGACCTGTAGTCTTAGAAAGATACTACCTTAGGTGTAACTCAGTAGCCGTAGAAAGATATTAACGGGAATAATAAGCTCAACCTATAGTATTAGGAAGGTACTACCTTGGTTTAGAGAAATAGATCTCCGTAGTCATAGAAAGATACTATTGGGTATAATAAATTTAAACCTGTAGTCTTAGAAAGATACTACCTTAGGTTGTAGATCCGTAACTCTGTAGTCGTAGAAAGATACTATCGGGAATAATAAACCCAAACCTGTAGTCTTAGAGAGGTACTACCTTAGGTTTAGAGAGATGTAACTCCGTATTCGTAGAAAGATACTAACGAGTATAATAAACTCAAACCTATAGTCTTAGAAAGGTACTATCTTAGGTTAGAGTTTCTGGAAATTATGAACTTGTAGTCTTAGATAGATACTAGCATTGTTCATGTAGATCTGGATTTTCGTTGGCAACCCTGGTAAGATATTACCAAGTTCAGAGATTTTGTCCTAGGTTACAACCATAGAGAGGTGTCATAACTTAGGAAATATGAACGAATGTATACGTTGATAATCATTGAAAGATATTACCAACCTTTTATGTTCATAGTATCGTTAGCTTTTGTTACCTGAATTTGAATCGTTTGATTTATCCGGGTTTAATGATTTTCTTTCTTTTGATTTTGTCGGATGACTTCTCGGCATAGACCTGGGAAGGAGCCTGCAGATGAGGCTGGGCCTTCGAGACCTTCTATGGAGGAGAGGGAGGAGTCTCCCTTCGATATTGACGACATAGACTTCGAGCCTCATCCTGATGACCTGGAGGCACCGCGATGCGGATACGTCGAGACTTTTTCCAGAGATAGAGTCGAGTTGCAGCTGAGAGGGATGATGTTCTCAGAGGAGCTTCGGGGGGCCAGATTACGTGTTTCTGATACACCGCTTTTGGCACAGCTCTGGTCTCATCCGTCCGTGTATTTGAGGGCTCAAGTGGTTCTACTAGAGAGACCCTTTCGAGGAGCGTGGTTCCAAGCGGTTGCCATTTGCAACCGGGTGCATCCCGTCTACAGAGATTTTTTGGTCGAGCAGGGGTTTGGCGATTTCTTAGCCATTCCTCCCTTTCGCTCAAAGCACACTTTGCTGAGGACCCTTGCCGAGCGTTGGTTCAGTGAGACCAACACGCTCCACTTGGGCGACTGTGAGCTGGGCGTCACTCCTTTCGAGTGGGCCGTTATCACAGGTTTGAGGTTCAGAGGACTCCCGGTTCAGAGGACGACGGGGACTGAGGATGATATCGAGAGGGTTTTGGGCATTGTCCCACATCAGATGAGAGGGAAGAGGATCCCAGGCTCGGTACTGCGGGGGGAGACTTCTTTTACACTCTAGAGACAGATGGCCCGGAGTTGTTCAGACGGCAGCGTCGATTGCTCTTGTATTTGCTGGTGTCGTGCTTCTTATGTAACAATAGCACCCTGTTTTCTGTAGCTTACGTAGGGATAGTTGACTTCTCGGACGGTGCCCTCTGTGACTGGGGGTCTTTCAATTTTTCCACCTTCCTCTAGGCTATGAGGAGGAGAGTTAGCTACCCTTCGCCGACATAGTTAGGGTTCTAGCCCTTTCTCCTGTGGTGGTCCTTCGAGCATATGAGTATAGGGTGCCCCCATCCCACCGACCTAGGACCTGTCGTCCCTAGCGCTCTACGGTGGCCGCGTCCATCTGCGCGTGCTCTTGACTTGCTGGATTTCGTGACGCTTCGCTTACAGCTGGAGCTAGTTACGCCGGACGAGATATCTTGGCAACACTTCCTAGGAGCTGTACATGGGCGACCACTGTTGGCGCCAGACGACGGGGGAGGTTATGATCCCCAGATGCCCGCCTAGTGCTACTTTCGGGATGGTTGGATCTCCGATTGCAGGGGATTATGATGTTGCTGGATTCATGATGCGGGGAGACTACACTGCCTGGTTCCGGAGTGTATCCATCGACCGCTTCACCACTACGACCACAGTTCGGGGCGGAGAGTCGATTGGAGCTGAGCAGGAGCGTTTCTTCCGGATGATGAGGGGTGCAGGTAGCAGAGCCCAGACATCTCAGCCTACTTCAGATAAGAATCAGTGGAGACTCTACCAGGACTTCTTGCGGTGGCAGGAATAGCAGGGAGTAGTACCACCAGGCCCTCAGTTTCCCTCAGACGAGATACGTAAACATAGTAGTTTACTTTCTGTTTGTCTTTTGTAGATCTATTGTAGACCTGTCTTTACTGTTCTTTTTATTTCTAATGATTTGCTTTTGTGTTTCAGGATTCCCCGGACACCCTAGAGGTTCAGTTGATCGGAGAGCTAGATGTCGAGGACGACGGGATTAACAGCAGGAGTAGAGATGTCTGATATGCCAGAAGCATACAGACATAGACTCTTTTTCTTTCGTAGTTTGTTAGCACTGTACAGACTTGTGTTTTTTTTTCAGCAGGGCACTTTGTAGTTAGCCCTTTTTGTTCTTCTTTTGTTCTATTACGATAGAAACATTTTGCATGCAATGTAATCTATCGCTGTTTGTCTCTTGTTCTACATTTCTTGATCAGTGTAGAATGTCAGGGTATTAATTTCGTATGTGAATACATGTTACTATCTGCAATTTATATCAAATGAATAAACGTATTCAATATATTTATAATTCTCTGCTAAAAGGGATTGATACATAGTTTATGTTAATCAATCCAAACAAATTTGATAAACAAGGCCTCACCGATTGATCGTAGGCGGAAACCTAGATTCATCCTTTTCGCATAGACGACTTCGCAAATCTTTAGCACATGAAGCACCAGACCACTGTACCAAATCAAACTAGATCTTCAGGGGAACTGATTCCTCGGAAGGCTGATTCGTTTTTGTAGACATCTGCTCTGACCTCAACACTGCTCAGATATGTTCTGTGGTTTCAACTGTCTCTGAAGAAGGGTTATATGTGTGTGTTTGATTGGCTTTTTCTTTATCCATTTTTTCCGTAACTCCCCCTTGAGATTGATAATTACGCTGGATGCCTTTTGTTTTTGTTCCGATTTTGCTACGATCCCCTCTCGGGTTTTGGCCGTACTAGATTGATCCATTTTTGCTGTAGCCCCCTCTCGGATTTTGACTACAACGGATTTGTATCCCCTTTGTTTTGCCATGATTCCCTCTCGGGTTTTAACCATGCGGGGTTTTTTTATCTTGCCATAGTTTTCCTTCTCAGGTTTTAACTATGCCGGATAATGACTTTTTTTAGAAAATGACTCGGATTCTGACTTCGACAAGGCATAAACTTCTTGACTAAGGTCCGATGATTTTGAGTGAGTGTGAGCACTTCCATTGTGAGGATAGGCTGAAGAATTCAGAAAGATATAAGCAAATATCTTTTGTAGAATCTCCCCTTTTATTTGTGTAAAGGGGGTGACGATTTTCTTTGATCATCGTATACTCGTGATAATGCCATATTTTTTTGAATCGCTCTTGTTAGATAAGAGGAGAAAAGGAAATTTATATTGAAGCCTTGAAAGAGAGAGTGAAAATGCTACTACACTCAAATTTCACCGGATCAATTGTCAAGAAGATGGTGTTTTAATCAAAATCAGAACTTAATCACTACATTTGAAACAGATATTACTAATTAGACATAGTAAAGTTTCAACATATCAGAGTTAAGAAGAAGAGGGAACTCGGGTCCATACATATCTGATAGGATGATGGCTCCGCCTGATAGTACTTTGGATACAATGAAAGGTCATTGATAATTGGGGGAGAATTTTCCTTTGGCTTCTTCTTGTACATGGAGAATTTGCTTCAAGACCAAGTCGCCTTGCTGGAAGATTCTCGGTCGTACATGTTTGTTAAAGCTTTTGGAGATTCTCCGTTGATAGCACTGAGAATGAAAAATTGCTGCTAGTCTTTTCTCGTCTAGAAGGGCCAACTGATCATGTCGGGCCCTGATCCACTCTGTATCTTTCGTAGCGGCCTCCATCATTATCCGGAGCGACATGATTTGCATTTCTGGGGTAAGGACATCCTCGTAGCCATAAGCCAAGGAAAACGGTGTTGCCCCAGTAGATGTCTGTGCGGTTGTCCGATAGGCCATGAGAGCAAATGGTAGTTTCTCATGCCAGTCCCGATGAGTGTCGGTCATCTTGCGGATGATCCGTTTAATATTTTTATTGGCTGCTTCTACTGCTCCATTCATCTGTGGGCGATAGATAGTTGAGTTTTGGTGTTTGATATGGAACTGATCGCAAAGCTGCTGCATCAATGAGCTATTCAGGTTCTTTGCATTGTCAGTTATCAAACTCTCTGGCTGACCGTAACAATAGATGATGTTGTTTCTGATGAATCTCGTGATGACCCTCTCGGTTACATGAACGAAACTGGCAGCTTCCACCCATTTGGTAAAGTAATCAATGGCAACCAATATGAATTGGTGACCGTTAGAGGCTTTAGGGTTAATGGTCCCAATGACATCAATTCCCCATGCTGAGAAAGGCCAAGGAGAAACCATAACTTGAAGTTCATTGGGTGGCGCTCATAAGACATCCCCGTGAATTTGACACTTGTGACATTTCTTGACGTATTGGATGCAATCGGTTTCCATGGTTGTCAAATAATATCCTGTACGCAAGATTTTCCTGGAAAGGGTGTGACCACTCATGTGCGGGCCACAGGTCCCTTCATGTATTTCAGCCATAAGCTCGCGGGCTGCGGTGGAATCTACACAGCGCAAAGGACCATGCGTAGATCTTTTGAACAAGACTTCCCCGCATAAGAAGAATTGTGAGGCCAATCTTCGGAGGGTTTTTTTATTATTATCAATGATTCCATCGGGAAATGCCCCGGTCTGCATGAAGGTTTTAATGTCTTTGTACCATGGGTGGTTGTCTCGTTCGTCTGAAATCAGAGCACAGTGAGCAGGCATATCTCTGAGCTAAATCTGTATAGCCGGGATCTCTTCTTCATCAGAAAAGTGTATCGTTGCGGCTAGAGTGGCCAGGGCATCAGCAAAAGAGTTTTCGGTCCTGGGAATGTGATTAAACTGGATCTCGGTGAATTTGGCACGGAGTCCCTTGATTTTCTGATGATAGGGTACTAACTTAGGGTCCCTTGTCCGGAATGTTTCATTAGTCTGTTGTATGATCAGGTCAGAATCGCCATATACTTGTAATTTAAAGATCTCGTATTCTAGGGCCATTTGTAAACCTAGAATACATGCCTCGTATTCCGCCATATTGTTTGTGATGACGGATTCCTGTTTGAAAAGGAGCTTTGTTGCAGCTGGCAAATGTGTCCCCTGTTCTGAGATCAATACTACCCCTATTCCAGCGCCTTTGTGGTTATATGCTCCATCGAAGAATAGTTTCCAGTTGGGAGATTTCTCTTCAGTTTCGGAAGAGAATATAGCCTCATTAGGGAATAACAGCCCCATTGGTTGTTCGTCATCTAGAGGATTTTCTGCCAAATACTCTGAGATGACCCTTCCCTTTTCCGACTTCTAAGTTGAAAAGATTATGTCGAACTCTGAGAGAATCATGTGCCATCTTGCGATATGACTGGTGAGTGACGGTTTTTCGAATAGATACTTGAGTGGGTCCATTCGGGAAAGCAAATATGTGGTATGTGTTGATACCCAATTTTGACCCAACTACCAAAGTCAACATAATGGTCAAAGCAGTCTCCGAGCATTTTTCAGACACGATTCCGGGATGTCAAGACCCTCCACAAGCAGTGCTGACATCAGCCAGCGATAATGCAGCAGCAGGCCGAAGCCAATAAAATGTTGAGAAATATTTGTCCGAAGTCAGAATTTTAATCCGACCAAAGGAGCGAGACGAACAGTAACCGAATAGCCGACAGAAATCCTCTCTGCATGCTTCATGCCCCAGAATCAACAGAATTTTGCACGAGCATCCGAAATCATGTTTAGGAATGGAAAGTCAACGGTAATTTCGTTACAGGAAAGTCTGTGTAAAAATCGAATCCATCCGAGTAAAATTCAGAATTCAGTCGAAGCGTCGCGCCGTTCGTTGTTACCGCGACGACAAGACGACGTCAGAATTGAGCAAACGTAATTTTCATGAGAAGAATTTGAAGAGGCGAATATTCACTGATAAACCAAATCGACGGATGAAAAGCAGTTCAAGGCGCAGCGACATCTCCCGGTTAGAGCAGAAAGGCCGGTTTCCAAAGAAATTCAGAAAAGTGTCCGGAATAATTTCGTGACAATTTCTAAATTCCTGATTTAATTCAAGCATCGCGAATATCTACTTCAAATTTTCAGAGACGAAGTCGAGCATAGGGTCGAGCAAGCACATATCAATGGTCCGGATCAATTTCTAGACCCGAGAAGACTTTGGAAATTCTTTTACATTTTAATTTTATTACATTTAACATTTTCGGCGATTGATTTGACATTAAATCTATCCCAACACTCAATCCAAGCACCAAATCTCCTTTGCTGCGCACTTCCCAAGAAAAATCATTTTTGTGAACATGTCGCATCTATAGATGCGACATGCATGTTTCTATAAAAACTCCTCTCCCCTCTTGGGAGAGGACCCTTAGCCATTCCCTCTCAAAATTTCTCTCTCAATCACAAGTCCAATCCGGACAGAAGCCTTCCAAAGCCAAAAATCCTTAACCAAAAATCATTCCAAAAATCCCTAACTCCATTTCCAAGCCCTAAAACCTTATTTCCCTCAAGAACAACCTTTGTTCTTGAGCAAACCTTCTTCCCCAAGCCAAATTCCAGCAACCAAAAATCTTAGCTACCAAATCCAAAGCTCCAAAAACCACCAAATCTCTACCCGAAAAACCCGAAACCGACCGAACGCAGCCGAACCTCTGCCGAAAATTCAAAATCTTCTTTCATTCTTCTTTTTCTTTACTTGAGTTGTTTTCTCGGTATAGATGTTCCATCCTATAGTCTAGTATTAGTATCGACTTCGGTCTCGATACTTTATTTTATTATAGTTTACGGAATTTACTGCTGGAAATACGAACTCGGAGAATTATAATTAACGACAAGGTAATGATATAAAGGAAAACAATTTTGTTATCTTTTCTTCTTTTTTATTTTCTTCTTTTCTTCTTCTTTTACCCGCTGTGATGTAAACATCAAGGCGAAGAAGACGCGGTTTCATAATATATCCCGATTATCGGTATTTGTACGGCTATGCCTACTCCGATATTTCCGGCGAGAAAACTATCGAAAACGTTTCTTTCACCTATATATATAGAACATATAAAATAGAGAAGACGACCATTTGCGTCTTTCTCCTCGTTAGAATTTGACGCATGCTAGGCTGAGCCTGCTTCGACATCACGTACGAGAAGAACGTAAATACGTCTTCGCCTTAAAAATACCAAAAACATATTGTACGACTTCTTTTCCATTTTACTCCTTTATTCAAAGATGTGATATTTCAAAGATCTCGGTTAAGCGATATCTCGGCCTCGCGTATGGCTATGCCTACCGACTGTTCAGTCAAATAACCAGAGATCTTGGAACATTTATTCTCTTGAATAAGTTAGAAATTGAATTTACAGAAATCGACTTATGAATTTTTGGCTTGCAATCGCGACATGTCGCTAAAAGCCAATTTTTCATTTCTCGAAATTTGTAAAGGGGAAAATCGAAGCCGTCTCGTCTCATTTCACTTTTGCATTTCTAAACCCGACCTTGTCGGTATATTATATATAAGCCGTCCGTTTTGGGAATATTCTAACACGACTTATATATAATATTCTATCCCGTTATACATGTTTATAATCGTATATACATACATACTTGGATCCATTTTCTTCTCCTCCTTCTTAAATATTTCATTTGTTAATATACAAAAGAAAAGGAAAAACATTCACAAAAAGCATAAAGAAATTTCTCGATTCGTATCGTTCAGTGAAAGCTTGCAGTAGAATAAAAATTTTTAACCCTCAAGATATACTTTGTCCAGTGTGTGGTGAAGTAGAAGAATCAACCAATCACCTCTTGTTGCATTGCAAACTCAGCTGGGGGATCTGGTCTTCGGTGGTTCGATTGTGGAAATTATCATGGGCATGTCCGGGGAACTTAAAATCCTTCCACGAATGGTGGTGGGAGATGCAGTTCAAAGGGGCTGAAAGATCACTGTGGAGGACGTTTTTCTACACTACAGTTTGGTCGTTGTGGACCTCCAGAAATGATACAATTTTCAAAAATAAAAAGAAAACGTAGATACATTAATGGAAAAAATTCTGTTCAGGGGAGCTTCGTGGGCGCACAGCTTTTCGAATCATCCTCCTTACTCCATCTCAGACGTTATTTTCAACTTGGACAAGGTAAGGGTGTCTTTGGCGGGAAGATATGGGAGAAGAAGACGGTAATCGGCATAAGGAGAGGCGGTGGGATCATCTATGTGGTGGATCGTCGATGACCTGCAAAATCAAAAATCAAAACAGGCTCAGTAGCTCGGATTTTGAACTGAAAAACTTAAAAATCGAAGGAGATGTTGGAACGAAATTGAGTGTTCAGATGGCTTGAGGATCTATCAGGGTTATATTTTCTTGCACTACTCAACTTGAGGCAGATCTGGATCTTCAGACGCTTGGGTGGGGTGTGGCGGTGGGAATCTTGGGTACCTTTTATCGGGGAAGATGGAGTTTGGTGTGGATTGGTTTAGAGTTCTGGGTGTTGATTTTGATTTATTGATAGGCCAACGCTTAACAGCTGGAGTGTCCAGGGTGCCCGCGTGTTGATATTGATGTTTGGTGCTTTAAAGGGGGGTGGTTTTCTTTTTGTATTATATTTCGTTAGGGGGAGTTTCTATCATGTACATACACTTGCTGTGTTGTTGCTGTTTGTTGTAGGGCCTTCTGCCCCTTTGATAATAAATTTGACTTTCCAAAAAAAATATGGTCCGTGTTTGATTTGGTGTGTTTTGGGGAAGTTCCGGGGGTTCTTGGCATGAAAACATCATAACAGGAAGAGTTTGCATCGATGCAAGATAGGTTTGCACCGGTGCAAAAGTCTACTGCTTTTATGGGAACAAGTTTGCATCGGTGCAAGATGGGTTTGCACCAGTGCAGGGGAGTTTGCATCGGTGCAAGGGAAGCTTGCACCGGTGCAAAAGTTTTCTGTTCGATTTTAAGCAAGTTTCTATCGGTGCAGAGAGGAGTTGCACCGGTGCACAGCGTTCAGAATTGGCTCATTAAGGGTATAATTGGTATTTTGTTTGGGGGTTGTATATACACAACCCTTGCATGATTTTTAGGCATTCTTTTTCATTTTTCCAATACCCTAGCCTTCCTCACTCTCTCTATTAACCTCCATAGCCACTCTCTTCCTTCTCTCTAACATTTGAGGCCCTTCCAAACATCAAGTGAAGAAATCCCAAGGATTAACATTGTTCCTCGCGACGAGAGCTCTCCGGCAAGCCACATATCGAAGTCATTCACCAAATTCGAATTCTAAGGTTTTTGGAGAAGCTCCATTGAGGTAGGATATATTTATCTCTAGTATGGTTCTTGATTGTGCCCTCCTCCCTCTCCCTGTTATATGTGTTTGATTTCTTAAATTTCGTATCTTATGTGTGTTGGTAAAATTAGTAGGGGTTAGGGAGTTGTATCATGAAATTGGTGGTGGGTTTGTCGTCTATAGAGATGTCTCTCATTATTCCTAGATCCAATTTCATGTATTGAACATTGTATGAAAAACCCCCAAATCTTGCATGAACCCTATTTTCTATAATTGAGGCTTTTGGTCAATTGGTAGTCAAATGTTCAAATTGAGTTCGGATTTATGCAATTGGACCTAATTGATATGAAATTGGTACATTAGACATATGGGTCATGTGTTATATATGGGTTGCATGGTTGAGTCATGCTTGGAATTAAATGGAATTGATGACCCGTGGATTGAATCATGATTGAGTCCATTTGCGTGATTTTCAGAATGGCGTTTGAACACATTTGCGTGATTTTTTGGAATGGTGTTATTGGTGGCATTGATAGAAAATTATAAAGGAAGGCATTCACGTGATTTTTTGGAATGCTAGATGGTCGCTCCATCTGCGACATTGTGCACAATGGGAGGTAGCATAGACCTCCCAATGTTTTTCGAGATGGTGTCGTACCGGGAAAATCTTCTGCCTCCCTTCTTCGCTTCCGCCCGTGTTTTCGGGGGTCACGCTTCCGGATGGCATACTTTGGATTTTCGAGGTTTAATGCGACATTTGAAAAATGAAATTTGATGATGGTTGGACTTACTTGATTTTTAAAATGTTCAGACATAATAACAGTTTTATAATTGCCAAGGCAATATATATCCTATTATTAATCTGTTTTCAGAATCGACACTCGGCATAGAGTTACGGTGTGTCAAGTCACCGATTTTATTAGGAAAAGATGGTCTGCGAAATCAGAAAATCAGGTTCGGAAATTTGATTACGAATGGGGAAGGTGTTAGGCACCCCATTCTCCCTTTCGGTACTTCTTTTCCAAAAATAAATTTTCTTATAATTTAAAATCAATGATTTCTCGGCCAAGAGAAATAAATATAAAACTGATGCTTGAATGAATTCAAATAGATTTTACAGATGGACAACACTTTGATTCTGTTTTTGAGATTTTATGAAAAGAATTTAAAGTATAAATTGATTTTTGATTTTTTTGATTGTTTTTACATTTTTTAGTCGGAGAGAACTCTGACTGTATTTTGGAAAGAATGTTTTTCTTTTTGATTTTGAGATTCCAACAGAATATTGAGTGATTTGATATAACCTGGTTCACAAAACATTTCTGTGATCCTTAGTTAGTCAGCTACTGCAAGTTTTCACTGAATGACTCGAATCTAGGAATTTTTGTTTTAAAGTTATTTTTACATTTTTCAGTCAGACAGAGGTTCGACTGTGTTTATGAAAGAATGTTTTTGATTTTGATTTTGGGAATTCCAAAAAGAATATCGGGCGACCCGGCATGAACCAATTCTCGAGATATTCTTCCGATCTAAATCGGTTAGCTACTGCAAGATTTTACTGAACGATACGAATCAAGTAACCAGATTTTTTATTTAAAGTATTTTATTTTATAAGAAAAAGAGATTATTCTTGTTTTTGGAAATTCCAAAAGAATATCGAATGACCCGGTATGACCCGATTTACAAAACATTCTTTCGATCCAAATCGGTCAGCTACTGTAAGTTTTTACTGAACGACGCGAATCTAGAAATTTGATTTTGGGATTTTATGATGTTTTCTTTATGTTTTAAGGAGGAGATTGATGTTCTTGAATTTTGGTAAATCCCCAAAAGACGTCAAACGACCTGGTGTGATCCGATTCACAAGACGTTCGTTTGATCCAAGTCGGTCAACTACTGCAAGTTTTCACTGAACGACACGAATCGAGAGATTTCTTTCTTTTATGTTCTTGGGAATATTTTCTATTTTTAATAATTAAAATTAAATGTCAAGAGTAAGAGGGAGAATATGCATAGATATATATAGACATATATATGGACATATATATATATATAAAGAGATGAAATATCATATATAAGTCATGTTGGAATATTTCCGAACCGAACGACTTATATACAATATACCGACAAGGTCGGATTTAGAAATGAAAATAGAAATGGATAAAATGCTCTTTTGCTTTTCCTTGCAAATTTCAAGAGATGAAAAATTGGCTTTAACGGCATATCGCAAACGTAAGCCAAAAATTCATAAATCGATTTTTGCAAGTTCGATTTCTGATTTATTCAAGGAAATAAATGTTCCAAGATCTCTGATTATTTGACCGAACAGCCAGTAGGCATAGCCATACGCGAGGCCGAGATATTATTTAATGAGATCTTTGAAATATATTTCTTTGAATAAAGAAGAAAGGTGGCAAGCGAGCCAACAACATGTCTTTGCATTTTCGGGACAAAAACATATTTATGTTCTTCTCGTACGTGACATCGAAGTAGGCGTAGCCTAGCATGCGTCAAATTCTAACGAGAAGAATGACATAAATGGTCGTCTTCTTTATTATAGGTGATTATATATTATATAGATAAAAGAAACATTTTCATAATTTTCTCGCCGACGACATCGGAATAGGCATAGACATACATGTGCCAATTTTACTGGGATATATTATGAAACCATTCTTCATCGCTTTGATGTTTTACATCGCAACGAGGAAAAGAAAAAGAAAATAAGAAAATGCACATGACAAAGATGCAAAACTGTTTTCTGTATTTACCTTGACTAATTACACTTCGAAAGCAAAATTTCTAACGGTAAGTTCTGTAAATTATAATGAAGTATAGTATCCGGATTAAAACCGATACTAATACTAAACTATAACTTAGAACGTTCTACCGAGAAAATTCTCAAAGAACAAGGAGAAGATAGAAAACAAAATGCTTGTAGAAAATTTGGCAGAGGTTCGGCAGGGTTTGAATGATTTTCGAGACTTTTGGTAGATAGGTTGAAAGTTTTTATGGTTTGAACTTGGTGGCTAAGACTTTTGGTTTCTGGATTTTGGCTTGAAGGAGGTGTTCTTGGATGGATTTTGAGGTTGGTTGGAGGTTTGAAAGGTTTGAGAAAGTTGGTAAGGATTTGAGGTAGTTTGGATGATTTTTGGTAGAGTTTTTGGGTTTAAAAAGGGTTCTGTCGGGAGGGATTTTTCTTTGGAGTATAAATTGGATCTTGAATGATCAAGGGTCCTCTCCCAAGAGGAAGAGAGACCTATTTATAGGTCAAACCATATCGCAACTATAGATGCGATATACAATGATTTTTATTTTAAAATGTTTGGTGCTTTGGGAAAGGTTGATTTGATATTTTGGATGGTCATTTGAGTGGGAATTGAATCACCAAATCTGCCGAAAATAAAAAATGAAATAAAATGAAAATGAAAATGAATTTCTAAAGTCTTCTCGGGTTCTGAAATTGATCCAAACATTTGATTTGCGCTTGCTCGGCTCTATTCTCGGCTCCGTCTTTGAAAATTTGAAGTAGATATTTGTGATGCTTGAGTCGAATCATGAATTTAGAAAATATTTTGGGACTAATCCGAACACTTTTCGAAAATTCTTTGGAAACCACCCTTTTTCTCTGAACGAAAGGGGATGCTTCGGGCCTACGCCTTGAACTGCTCTTTATCCGTCGAATGTAATTAGCAGTAAATGTCTGTCTCTTCAAATGATGTCCGTAAAAATTGTGTCTGCCAAATTCTGACGTCGTCTCATTGTCACAGTGAAAATAAACAAAACGGTGTTTATGCTTAACTGATTTCCGAATTTTGATCGGCTAGATTCAGTTCGTATGCAGACTTCTCGGTAATAGAATTGCTGTCAACTTTCCATTCCTAAACATGATTTCGGATGCTCGTGTAAAATTCTGTTGATTCCAGAGCACAAAGCATGCAGAGAGGAGCTTTGTCGGCCGTCAGATTACTATTTGTCTTGAACCGTAGGTTGGATTGAAATTCTGTCTTTGGGTAAACGTTCCTTAACAATTTACCTATGTTTGCTGATTGATACATTGTCACTGGCTGATGTTGGCGCTGCTTGTGGGAAGTCCTAACATCCCGGAACTGTGTTTGGATTTGTTCGGAATCTGGTTTGACCAATTTATTGATTTCTAAGGTTAGGTCAAAATTGGGTATCAACAACTGCCCCTCTTTGAATATTTTTGCATAGCAAATATATTCAAATATAAATGGATGCGCAAATTTTGACACCTAGCTCATCTTTCTGATATTGCTCTGGAATACTTGATGTCGTCTTGCATTCAACTGAATTAGAAAAGTTTTCTGACTTGATCTGACATCAATTTATTGGGTATACCTGTGATAGCAAAGATATATATCTACAAATATATATATATATATTTTTTAGATTTTGAATTTTTATTTTTGGGGATTTTGAAAATTTTCTTTTTGATAGTGGTCAGGCCTTAAGGCTGCTTACATATCCCTGAAGGGAATCAGACCAAATGTAGTTCGATTGGTAAAATTCTTATCTTTGGAAATGATTTTGGATTTTTGAAAAATTTTAGTTTTGACATGAATCCCAATGGGGAAAAATATTTTGGTCAAGAAAACTAGTTTTACAAATGTTTTGGACGAGGAACTAAGTTTGAAAATGTTCCAGACGAGGAACTAATTTTGAAAATGTTCTAGACACTAACCAAAACCTTTCAAATTTGAAAGGTTTTGGAGTGGTCCACTATAGTCTCAGAAGTTGATGTTGAAGAACTAGTAGCAGATGTCTGAGTTGTACTCTTTTGTTACTTTTGGGTTGCTACATTTATAGTTAAATGTTTGTATATATCATTTGACTCTGTTTGAGACTTTACTTTGGAGTTGTCTCATTGTTGTTTAGTGGGCTTACTGTTGTTCATTAGTTATGACACTTCAGAGCTTCTGAATAAAAATAGTTATTTTGTCTTATATAGACTTGTAAGAATTTCTGTAAAAATTTATGGTTGCGTCCGCTAAACATTAAATTGTTAAATGCGGGGCAGGGCATGACAATTTGGTATCAGAGCATAGGCTTGAGGTTCTGTAGACAAGAGGAAGTTATGTGTAACCAATAAATTTCCATTAGGTCTGATTAGAAGATGTGATCGTACATAGTAACTTTTGGTGAGAAGTTTGGGCAAATTATTTTGGAGATACATAGTTTCTTTAGAATTGTTTAGAGAAGGTTGTAGTGGACCATAGGGTATTAGTGAGTCAAGTATAGGTCTTGGCAGTCACTAACATTAATTGTTAATATTTTCTGTGGAAGTTAATTGTGATGTGATAACAGGATTGCGAGATGGATCCACCGAGGGGAGCTGCATCTAGTGAGGCAAGAGAGACTGAAGTTAATCAGCCACAACCACATGGACAACCACAAGTTCAAGGAGATATTGATCGTCTTATTGCAGCTTTGACTGCCTTTGCACAGCGACAAGTAGTGGCAGATAAGAATAGACATCCTAGAGAACCAGGTAGCATTTTGTTTGAGAGGTTCAAAAGATTGTATTCCGTGAAATTTGAGGGAACAGTAAATCCATATGAGGCAGAAATATAGTTGAAAGGCCTGGAGAGAGTATTTGACATACTTGAGGTGACGGATGAGCAGAAAGTTAGATTAGCCTCGTTTAGCTTAAAGGGAGAGGCCTTAACTGTAATACCCGTATCCTCC